>JABCPU010000404.1:0-59014 GCA_016800925.1 Suillus spraguei | reverse complement strand
GACGAACACCAGAGGGGCTTGATACTCTCCGGTACATATATGTGCGAGTATGTACTTGAGGGGGACGCCCAGCTTCTATCTACAATGACGTGGATGCTCAACACTTTTTGGGAGGTCATCGTACTGTGTCTTTCCGCCTGGATTGCTGTAAAACACTTCCGCAGCCTGCAACTCGTCAACTCGCCGACAGGATTGACCATTAGGGGCAGTTTCAGTGTGCTGATAAAATCTCATGTGCTTTATTTTGCAAGGTGAGCTTGTAAGGCGAATGCAGTTGTCTTTTTTTGCTCACGCTCCGCACGTACTAGCTTTGCTACTGTTTCTTGCTTCAAGCTTGTTACCCTCTTTCCTTCAGTACTCGCGGTGAGCCGACCTGTGACTACACTTGTTTGTAACCACTGCTCATTATTTTTGTAGGATTCCACTTCTATAGGAACGGAGATATCCAATGGTACCCTTCAGGTTCTATTGGTCGTGCAAAAGTTTCTGCTGGGACCACGCCTCATCCTCAGTGTTCGAGAATATCATGCAAAAATCGTGGCCGACTACGACACGGAAATTAGCATGAATTCGATTGTCTTTCAGGAGCGTGTATATGTACCAACTAATAGTATTGTGTAGGGGACATACTTACCGAGTGTTCTGCATAGAGATGTCTGGTCATTGAAGGATCTGTCATGGCATTTATTTACATAAATTTCAAGGGATTTTGAATAGGCTATATTTAAATCAATTCCTTCCGGCTGTAGCAACTAGCTTGGATAAGTGAGGCCCAAGCCGGAGTGTCCAGCAGAGCGTCGCAAGGCAGACCGTGTTCTCAGGACCTGCTGCAGTTGCCTATCTCCTAGGATAAGGGTCTGATAATTAGGGCAAGAGTAACGCTGGGATGGCAGCGGTTTCGAACCTGCATCAGCGGGTTGGATCGTGCTACGGAGTGCTCCGTAGCACTCTGTAGTGAATTACGTTTCCCTGATGTGTGAAAGGGGATTACAGGTCCTGTCACACAACTGCGATCGCGAACGACGATCACCTGCAGTCCCATAACCATGACCCATCGGCGGTGTAGTAGGGGCTTCAGACGTGGCCTTCCGAATCGAAATGGGAATTTGACAGTTTTCTATTTCCAGCATACACTAGGGTTAGGGTTAGGACACCCAACTAGCAAAAAATATGGCCCACCCAGCCAGAGTGGCCGTGGTGGGACAGGAAAATATTGAGACAGTGCATGAGCCGGAGCTCACACAAACTGCAGGTACCCTCTGTATGGACAGGGTCGCCGTGCTATGAAAGGTCCCTACAGCCCAAGAACCTGAGACATGAAGAGGCCCGTGCCATCAAGGTAAGTATGAGGAAACCATATCCGCAAGTGGTCGACTTTTATACTGGGTTGACGGCGCACGGACCATCGGGTGGTAGCGAAATGTAATGAGAGCATTTGGCAGGCGTGTGGAAAAATGTTTCGGCTAATTATTGGGTCTGCGATTAGAACTTGGCAGTGCTTGAGCCTGGCAAGGCCCGGCGCTGCTAGTGAGCGCCGAGCGTTCAGCGAAATATACCCATGGAATGATGAAGCATCAAGTATAGAGTTCACACTTATCAGTAGCTAGCCGGTACGCACGTATTCTTATCCTAGTGGTATTGCTAACTTATTCTGGTGCACTTAGAGCAGATACTTATCACACCTAAGCGTGAAAAAGCATGCTACCTACTAGACTAAACAGTGTGGTGAGTGACCGAAGTGATACATTCAGAAATTAGGACTATTATTCAGGATAGATTTTCTAGTTATGCGGTGACCCTCCGAGTCGGTGTGCTGAGCGAGTCCGCTTAGCTAGATATCCGAGCCAGTCGCGTCAAAGATCATAAGGAACCATACTCCCTCCTCGGAGTCAGTGTCTATCTCGTCTAGTACTAATATGAACGTGAGTGTTCAGCGGGTTGCACATCTCAACTCAACTCACTATAACACCATATAACTTCTCTCCCTTACCGCTCAGTTGCCCTGAATGAGAATGAATTTATACAACTTGGGACAAGGATCATCTATTCTTCCGCAGATGAACTACGTGTGGAACTACCTGATCATTAATGATGCACGCCCTCCGATAGTGATAGGGAGCCAGTCCCTCGTTACAGGCAGAATTTCAAACTCCAAGCCCCGATGGAGCTGGAGCCTCAATGAGGGTTGAGGGTATGATACGAGTTATTGGCTAGCCGTTGGCTCAGGCACAGAGATTCGCTCAATATGTCGTGTTCTTTCAGAACAAGCAACATCACGTACTATGTCCTCCAACTCTTGGACTTATCGAACGTATTCCTATCCATCTTTTCAGGATCCCATTGGACGCTGAATAGTCGATGGATCCGGACAATGCAAGTGTGACACAAAGTGGACGAGTACATTCATGGTCAACTTCACTTCTACTTTTTTCCCACATTTGAAAGGGACTTTCTCGCAGCCTTTTGGTGACTTCCTTTGTCCGATTGGGCTGCGGTGGATGTCTCTGCACTACGTATGCTTTTCGTGTCAGGATCAGTGAAAGGTTTGAAACGATGATTGTAAGATTGTAAGTCGTGCTTATCGTGCTTGAATGATGTTGCTCATATGCTTTTGGGATGGCTGTACTAGGAAATGTAATCATACCTAGACTCTTCGATTGGACGCTTTGTTTGGAGTAACAAAGTGCTTTACATGATTGCGGATGATCCAGACTGGCGTATAAAGTCATGTCGTTCTCCTTGCTCCAACACATATCTCTGCGATATCCAAACAGTTCTCATTCACGATGATCCATTCGCATCGGTATGTCTGGTGACCGCATTCGACTGTCGCGTTGGATATAATTGCACGTTGGAGAACCATTTCGACATTGCTACCATGGATGAAGAGCTAGCATTATTCAAGCCTTCGGACAATGTAAGCTGGATGATCTGTGTATGAATGATGTCCTTACATTTCGTAGCTTTACGATGCCGTAGCTCGTGCCTGGGATTCACGTAATTGCCCACATAGTCAGGGATTTTGGTCAGAAACGACCTTGTTACCTAGCCAGTGTGATGGAAACTTCACCCTCTGATATGGGAATAACATGGGATAGGCCTGGCTATCGCATTCGTCGTTCGTCGTATGAGGAGAGACGCGGTGCTGTGTCTGTGAGACCTAGTGAAGTTAACTCCTTGCGGCCCTGCACCCCGTCTCCCGATCATGAAGATTTTCCAGTGCTCCAGTCGCCGTCTACATCCTTGCATAGTCATGAAAGCGCCAGCTTCTAAGGAACCGATCATCACCCGATGTGACGATCATGCATCTGATGCCGATGATGAGATAGATAACTGTGGTTACTCGACAGATAGTACAATGTCATGGCAGCTGCATAGCGTCACACAGGATTCACCAACACACTCCGCTTCTTCTCTCAGTTCCGTGTCATGGTCCGGCGCTTCTGAGGATGGCTATCCATCTTCTACCCCGACGTGGAAAGCGATGACGATTATGATAATATCAATGTTTCCTCTTCGTGTGCTTCAACTGCTTCGAATGTTAGGGTTCTGGGCATTCGGACTGCGGTTACAAAGAAGAGACGGAGTGTGTCAGCTCCGCCTAGGGTAGCATCAAAGGGCGAAAATACCTCAGAGACGTGCGGAAAGTTAGAACTCGCAAGCCATGTTCCTCGTCCAATACTTCTACGCTCACTTATGGAACCGATGACTCTGAATATGGTGCCATCGACATCAATCAAAGAAAAGAGTACTGCAGACCCAAACAGACCTCATTCCCTTGCTTACTCGACGGCTGCAGGCAGGTCTGTCACAGTGCCACGACCTTGCACGCCACCGGCAGTGTCTTAGACATCGTGCTCCCGAATATTCATGCTTGGGTTGCCAACACCCGTTCACTCGCCCTGATGCCTTGAAGAGGCATCTGAATGGAAAACCTGCCTGCAAACAGGCACATCGAGCAGCTGCGGTTGCTAGCAAGGCTTAGGGGATTGTCTTGTTGGCTACCAATTGATTGAAGTTCTTCCTCGATCTCTGGTGTCAAGCATCAAACACGCTTACCAGTTGAATCTACTTCGTCCATACTTGCTGTTACTAATGTTAATACAAACTACATAACCCTTGATTTATATATACACAAACGTATCAATGATAGAGAGAGATCTACCTTGGGTACTTCAAACGACTCCAATTAATTCGAAGATATCTTCGTGCAAGGATGCAAGCAACTCTTGAAAAGCTTGTAAGTCCAATTCTGAAATGTGGCAAGCAAAACCAGATCATCAATGCTTAAGCTAGCTCTTCATTTTACAGACGTACAACAATAAACAAGCTATACACAAATTCATTCAACTGTCGTAATACGTTGCGTTCATTGATAAGAGCATCTTTTCGCACTCGTGAATTTGAATTCGTAGGGGAATGACCCCGCGCGGACGCTTCCTCCCTCATCTCCTGTAAATTTTCCTTAGAATTATTCATCGGAAGGGCATCGGCGGCCTTAAGCTCCTCCACGGAGATGGCGCGGCGCTTTCCAATGAAGATCCTGCCCCCAGGCGCGTCTTCCAACGAGCGAAGAATGATATCACTCTCGAAGAGATATTTGATATCTTCCAGTGGATACCCAGTCGTCTCGGGTATGAAGAAATATACCCATGCTGCCATTATAAATGAGGCAACGCCGAACACGAGGTAAGTCCCGTAGGTTATGTGGTCTAGCATGATCGGCGTGATTTGGGCGATGACGTAGGTAAACAGCCACGTAACCGCTGTTGCGAGGGACATAACGGCCGCACGGAGATGACCTGGGGCAACTTCAGAGCCCAGGACAACGGGAGTAAAACCCCAGCCTAAGCCGAAGAAGACACCGAAGAGATATATGGCGACAATAGAAACGTATGTTCCTGGCACAACGCCCTTGTTCGGGTGAGCACCAGTCCACCCACCAATCCATAGCATCATCGAACCCTGCGCTAGACCACCATAAATCAGGGTCCTCTTCCGGCCCCAATTTTCGATGACAAAGGCAAGAGTTATACATGTGACAGCAAATTTTACGACACCGTATATGCCAGTAGCAAATAGCGTTGACGAGACAGATGAGAAACCAAGATTGGCAAAAATTTCAGGGGCATAGTAATTAACTGCGTTCGAGCCGGACCACTGCTGGAAGAAGGTGGCAAGGGAAGGGATGATGCAACGCAAAAGTATGATTTTCGATTCTCCCATCTTGCGGAATTGTGTGAGCAGCGGCAGTCTATGCTTTCCTACGAAATCGGCGCGAATCTCTCTGAGAGTCAACACGACGGCATCATCATCCTGGCCCTTCCTCGCAATATATGCAAGGACTGTAGCTGCTTCGTCGTAGCGGCCGCGTTCTACGAGCCAACGGGGAGACTCGGGTTGGAAAAGCATAAAAAACAGGAAGAGTGCCCCAGGTATAATCTGGGCGATGATGGGCAATCGCCACTGCATTTGTCCTGGTGACATATTGATGGAAACGCTGTAGTTGATCCAAACTATATTATATTGATCAGGAAGATTGACATAGTCTGGAAGTGACACCCACAAGCCAGCATATTTCCCAGTCCCGCGGAAACCTCAATGCTGCCTGTACATCGACCACGTATGGCTTTTGGGGCACATTCGGATACGTACGTTGGCACCAAAGCTAACAGCGAACCTAGTCCCACGCCGCCAAGGAAACGGGAGAAATAAAAGATTTTCAATGCGACAGCTGGGGACGTTCCAATTGCAGTTGTTGCCTGGATGATGGTTCCAATAAGGTAGATGACTCCCGAAACCAATAGAATAGGCTTTCTCCCAAATCGGCTCGCAGAGAAGCTCAAGAATAATGCCCCAAAGCTAAATATATGAGCCTAATTGTATTGAGCGGGAAAAATGAGCTGCACTCACAATCCACCCGCTTGTAGGACCGAAACTATATTCGCACTCAAGCTGGCGCGTGCAGAAGCTGATTCCGATAGTAGACCGAAAGATTCTTGAAATGATGGCAATGCAATCACGCCACCTATTAGACCGATCTCCCAACCAAAGCAAACGGATCCTGTGGTTGCTGAGAATGCAAGAAAGTAGGCATTGCGGTACTGGACGATATCCAGGAGTTCCTTTTTCCAAGTCGTGATCATCATAGAGAAGAGAGCGTACTAGTAAATGTCATGAACAGAAGAGTGAGCGTATCTCACCGAAAGGAGAGTGTGGAATGTGCCATATGATAGTTTGTCTTAAGTGGTCCCAGCTTTGGACTACCAAACCCCATCGGGACACTGGTGCGCAGCGTTTCGGTCTAGTTTGAGGTTTGACAGAAAGGTCACATCAGCTAAATACTCGCACTAGCTGAAATTGGTAGCGTAGTATCAAGGAACTCCTCCCGTGAGGAAACATCGTTAGTTGCACAAGCTGAGGACCAGAACTTACAAGGCTTAGCTTCGACGATTTTCCGCAGATAAGCTGTGATCTGATTGCCTCCAGCAGTGCCAATTTGTTGTTAAGACTAGTTAATTACTGTCAAGCTGATTCCTCGGTTCACCAAGGTGATTGATCGGACGCGGATGAACCAGAATAGCATGTCATCACGGTTAATCACGTGTTTGAAACGCACCATGTCGGAAATTTGCGAAAGCGGTTGCAATGAGTCGTTATTTACATAAGCTTACATGCCGTTGAAATCCATCCTGAAATTACATTTCAATGCAGATAGCGCCCAAGGTAATGTTGATTTCTGACTTTCAATTTATTACAAGCTGATTGAATCACATGACACATATCATTACAAACCTGTTATCTGCGCTCATCAATGTGTTGGTTGCTCTTCCTCTCAAACCGTCATTAACCGTCATTATTGTTAACAATATGGCCCCCGACCGCACAAAATTCTGCGACTTATGCAGCCATGATATCAAGCCACGAGGATGGAGCACTCACAGGAAAGCATGTGAGATGAATGTGGAAAAGAGACATCGAGATCAACTGATCGTAGATGCCATTTGGCAGGAGAAGGGTATGTCAATATTTTATTGCAATATCAAGGCTAGAGATTTGTTATCCAGCAACAAGCTCAGCGCTCGATTCAGAGTCAGACAGACAGTGTCTGAATCAACCAGCTCTACCAATACCTAGTATTACCGGCACCAACATAAGTATGTCCCTCTAAATGACGCATACCCTGTCTACTGATCTGTTTTCTAATAGTTGAGACAAGACATGACTTTGCGTATGATGTTGGTGCCGAGTCCAATCATGATGGTGAGTCTAATATAATCATCCGAATATTACTTTTGACATTGAAATTATTTAGACCATCCTCTACTTGAACCTGAACCTGCACGCAGATTTTCACTTGATGACATCAAGATTGAATACCACCCAAGTAGCGGTATTGAGGTGAAAGTATACCCATTTCATAATTTCCAGCATCGTCCCATGGTCTCTTCGGAAGCTCCTCCCAGTTCTGAACCTTGGCGTCCATTTCGATCTCACCTCGAGTTTGAAGTCGCTGAACTTGCCCTTGAGGTGGGTTTGAATAACCAACAAACTGACCAGCTCGTCAAACTATGTCATCGCTGTATCAATGGGAAGGAAAAATTCATGTTCAAGAACCACAAAGATATTCACATCAAGTGGGAAGCAGCATCTGTTCACATTACTAAGGTGGTCTCACTTTCTATATTCATAAATCAGAATCTGATCTTCTGTGAAGCACAGTTCACGAAGGAAGTAATTCCAGTGCCTTATGACAGCAAAATGTGGGACTTTGACTTACATTACAGGGATCTCTGGGGTAAGCTAGTGACTTACTGGAAGACCCATGCATTTTTCCGCATTTCATGTTCGATGCACAGTGCTTATCTAAGTTCAACGGAGAGACTTTTGTTCACTTCATGGATGAACCCTTTACCGCGCAAGATTTTTGGGATGTACAAGTATGTACTGACATGGTTTTGGTCGATTGTTTGTTATGAATATTGTGCATTTGTAGTTGCAACTACCACCAGGCAGGAAGCCCCTAGCCTTCATCTTATATGCTGATAAAACGAAGCTATCGTCTTTTGGCACTGCAAAGGGATATCCTGTTGTAACGAACATATTGGCACTGGGCTTAAAACCCCACCTTTTGACACTCGTCTCACGTCTACAGAAGTTACCACTTGTCCAAGGCCGTCTTACCCCTTTAGCAGTACCGGTGGCATCCCATGCTTACTGCACACCATACTGACTGCCACACCTCATTCCACATACCGATGTCCTTCCATGTCCTTGCTGTGTCTGCATAGCTCCATTTGGTGTGTCGTTTGTTTTCTGTTCATTATCACTGATTTCACGGCAAGCCTTATTACATGTTGCCTCGTACTGCAGCGCCTCGCGCTATGTTTACTTACGGCGGTTACTACACTCCAGTGCTACTGATCTCGCCTAGAGTATTCCAAGTACATACAATTTAGGATATAAGCACTGCGTACCCTGCACGATAGAAGTACCTGATTTTACACCATTGCACGTACTATAGGTCAGGATTATTGTCTAGCTCTGGATCTACCCAGTAGTGGACATAGTCTTTAAAGTTTCCTTATTGCTCGTTAATACATCACGCTCGTTCTCCGTTACTGCTGGCATACCACTGGACTTTTGACAGTTAATTTGACTGAACTTCTCATGCACCACTGCTTTACTGCTGAAAGTACCACGGCTTTCTTTACTGTTTCCTTGCACCGCTCGCAACCTTACCGCTACCGCTGATACCATCGCTCGCTTGATGCAACTGTTACTGATCATATCTTGACCACGGTAGCACCGCTACACATGACACTAGTTCCGGCAGTATCATCGCTGACCGTGGCAACTTACCACTGACCTCGATGCTTGTTTTGCACATAAGTTAGACTCGAACTTGACCATACTAATAGGCATCCCCCTTTAGGGTCAAACACTCTTGTTCTTACAAGTGAAGCAGACTAGACGGAGCACAAGACTCACATACTAGTTTAGGCAGTGGTTTATCTACAGCCTAGGCTAGGTTGTATCTTTACACCATTGTCGCACGTTTAGCAAATCTACCTACCAACATTTGAAACGGACGAGGTGTTGGTAGCGGTTATGTGGTAGGATGGCTACCAATTGTATGATTCAATGTCTCCTCTCATCATCGAACCTTAGACTAACAGAGATGTACAAATAGATACAGGAAGATAAGGACTATGCTGGAAAACCTGGCTGGGTGAACTTTAAAAACACGGTCTGGCATGAATCATTTTGCAGGATCACAGCATCGTTGGCATTGAAATCGAAGATGGGACAATGGTTTGCTTGTATGGATGGTGTTTTGTGCTGGTTTTTCCTCTGTGTGCTCATTTTGTCAGCTGATTATGAAGAACAGTGAGTATTATTTGCTTTTATTCATGTTTTTCACTAACAATAATTTACAGGTGTGTGATGTCACTCACTTGAGGGGTCATGAGCCTTTGGCCATGTCCCATCTGTCTTGTCCCTCGAGATGCACTCTGTGATACCTCAAAGATACATATATGCACACCAAACAGCAGATGATTCATGTGCTGCGGTAATGGCTGCACGGTCAAAAGATACCTTGGAAGAAAAAGAGAAGGTTCTGAAAGTGCTAGGACTTCGCAATGTTGAGGTGAGATCTCACTTTAGCTTGCTGCACTCTTAAATTCAGTGTATTTAGAATGCATTTTGGAAGATATGATAGTCAGATGTCCATAGGTTGTTGTTGCACGACCGTTGCCACTATAATCACGGTGGGCTTTGGTCGTGTCACTACTGGGTTGAACTGCAGAAATGCATAGTGAGACTCGGAAGAGCAAAAGTGTCTGAAGTTGATAAGATGTGCATTCATTTTCATGCTACAAAATGTGTTATTCCTGTCTGATTCAAATTATATCAGCTATCAAGCATTTCTGTGCTGGCAGGATTTGAGGCACCCAAATCAAGTGATGGGTGTCTCGTTTGCAGACAGTGCTATGCACGAAGATATCTCAAAAGTGTTACAATCGTACATGCCCCTATTCATTTTCCTCTTGTCATTATCTTGTATATTACGTAACATGACTCTGACTCATATGCTCAACACATCTGTACTATAGTTGCCTTCCTTCCTTGGATACGCACTTACATTCTCACGTCTCTCTTGGTCCATGTGCACATATTGGCTTATTTAAGCACATTGTATTACACTTGTATACTTCACTTTAATCTTACAGGGTTTTACCTGGAATATCCTTCACTTAGGTCTCCAACCTAAGTCGTCTGAATCATCTCTAAGTCTAAGCACTCCTTAGCCTTAGTCTTTATTCTACCGATCATCTTAGAGTCGCGACTCTTCAATTGAACCTTTGATCCTACTCGGAACACTTCCTTGTAGTAGTCTTGTTCTCCTTTGAACGCAGTCGAACTTCCCAGCAGACTGGCTGTGTCGCTGGTGATGCCACCCCAGTTCGTAACAAAAAGTATGTTGTTGTGACTTTGATATTGTCTAACTAATGTGCTACATTCCAATTTTCAGATGATCATCTATGCTACACACAACATCCTGATGGAGGATGAATCACCTCTTGGATACCTTCTACTTCGATGCGTGCAACTTTACCTTGAGGTCAACATATATGCTGTGTTCGAGGTTCACACGACTGCAACAATCAGCCAAGGGAGAAGTGCTGTCCAAGCCCTAACAGCACTTATGAAGGTAGGTCTCAACAAATATGTAGATCTATGTAGATTAATGTCATAGTAGCAATATACATATTACTAAAACTGAGGACGACGACAAATCAGACAAGGATTGGAATTTTCCCAAGCTGCACATGATCACACACCTATTCAATGACATTGAGGTGAAAGGAGCTTCAAGGAACTACAACACCAAGCCGAACGAATAGATGCATGGGCCATTGAAGGACTGGTACAAAAACTGAACTAACTTTAAAGATTTTGTAGAACAGGTGAGGTATCTACCTGAAATCTTGCTTTTCCCCATCACTGATCTCATTATTATATTAATTGCAGATCCTTTGAATAGATCACTGGGTACACGTTGCAGATGACATTCATCACCATATCTTGGACTTTGATGACTATATAAAGTTCGACATCGCAAAGTCAAGACAACAATGACGACAACAACGACAATGATAATGAAGATGCTCAGCTCCCCATGAATGACTTCCTCCCTTTGAACGATGGGTCTCTGCATGTGAAACTTGGATCAAAGCAGGCTCCACAGACATTTTCTCTCATCAAGGACACTTGCCGGAACAACGACACATTCACCAACTTCCATATCAGGCTCAACTCATTTCTAAATGTCTTTCTGCCTGCCTGTAACATACCCCTACCAGATGGACAGAGAATTCACCTCAAATCGGATGTTGCAGTAAGTTTTTCATTCTATTGGCCCTCCCTACTATTAGGCTGATTCTGATGCAAATGAGATCACTGAGTATTGATTTCTTCGAGTGAACTTCGAGTCCTTTGTAGATTGGCGGCAACACACGGACTACCTGCGATGCAACCCATCCTTCCACAATGCACCCCAATTTGATTGTGTCTTCATTCAGACCAATGAAAAGGTCATTGTCGGACGTCTACTCTTCCTCTTCGAGTGCCCAGTTGGAAAGGATCTGTTTTGCCTTGCTCTCATCCACCCATTCGATGCTCCCACAGGTACACAACTTTGAAAGGACAAGCAGCTCAATCTTTTCAGGGTTTGAGCAAGACCACAGGCACAGGCAGAATTTTTCTCAATTAGGTCAATCATTTGTGGGGCACTTCTTGTGCATGATGCTAACCTTGATTACTTTGTTGTCGACACAGTTGACACTGACATGTTCCTTCATGTGAAGGAAATGCATTTGCAGGCTGGGCATGTGGTGCGCATTTGATTGGTGAGCAATATAGCATCTCTTCGACAAGTCCAATCTGCATTAACTGTTACAGTCGTACGTGCCCCTATTCATTTTCTCTTTGTCTCCTTTACTTGTATATTACATAACATGACTCCGACTCATATGCTCAACGCATCTGTACTATAGTTGCCTTCCTTCTTTGGATACGCACTTACGTTCTCACGTCTCTCTTGGTCCGTGCGCACATATTGACCTATCTAAGCACATTGTATTATCATTGATACTTCACTTTAATCTTACTGGGTTTTACCTGGAATATCCTTTACTTAGGTCTCCAACCTAAGTCGTCTTGAATCTTCTCTAAGTCTAAGCACTCCTTAGCCTTAGTCTCTATTCTCGTAAAACCTCTTAGACTTGTCTTTGAGGCTGAACCCTTGATTGTACTTGGAACACGTTCCTTGTACTTTCACCTTGTCCTCTTCTGGACATTGTAGAACTTCCCAGTAGACCGTCTGTGTCTTTTCACTGTCACTGGTGACGCCACCCCAGTTCATAACATTAACATAACTAGCAGGCTGAGTCATTATATCACGCTTAGTCCAATCAACACAATGTTGGCTGTGTCTTATTGCCCACAGAAGTTGAATATGTATGACCCCCCTCTTCCTCCTCCAAAGGTGTCAAAGTGTGCTGTGAGCATGCGCGCACCAGCTTAGGGACAGTATGCCTCATATGGCCAGCCCTCGCAAGTCCCCCATGTACCCCCTACTCTCCCTCCTCCCTCTGATAGTACTTGGTACGGCAGCCTCTCTGCACAACCTCCAATTTCCCATGCACCTCCACGAGCGCAAGTAACACATCAGCTTACAGGCGCTTTGGGTCTTACCTCACCACCCAAGTTTCCACAACAGCTCCCTCAACCACCTGTTGGCGATCATTACATGCAACATGGGACATCACACATGGACACTCACACATCCCAATTGGCTTCCCCTCCTTTACACATGAATTCCCCAACACTTCCACAAAATTCTTATATGCAGGAATTACTTGATGAAGAACCTACTCCTAAACAAGGTTCATCCAACTCATTTATGGAATGTATGCCAGTTGCATCTCCTTCCACTGAGACATATCCGCTGCCAAGTCATGACCTGCACTCAGAGAATCGTGCTTACATGTCTGATGATATGCCCTGGGATGATTCAGAGAGTTTGCAGACTGAGGCTATCGAGATGATATCATCTTCTTTCCATGTTGTTTGAGATCCCTATACACCTTCACTTCCTGCAGAGCACAGAGGTTTGAATGGTTCCACAAAGCCACATAGCAGCCCACCCTCTTCCCCACCTAGAGGCAAGCTGCATCAACATCAAGACATGATGGTGATATGAGGCTCAGTGCTACAGTGGTCCCCTTCTCATTCCAGAGATGGATTTAATGGTTCAAATGCGCCATCCCTGCGTAGTCCAGTAAACAGGGTTTCCTCACCTTTACGCAACACTTTCAATTCCAGTGAACAGGATGCTTACCCTGGTTCTCCCCATCTGGCTTCTGCATATGAGCCATCACAATACGCTGTGCCCAACAGAGTGACATCTCCTAGTCCTGTTCACTCGTTCGCAAGCCATGCAGAATCTATTAAGAGTACCTGCAACTCAACAGCTCCAACTGCAGTGAACAATCATGAGCCCAGATTGCATACCACATATGAGAGGACTTCATCCCCCGTCTTCCACCATTTGCATCAGGCCTCTCCATCCCCTGATCCATATGCACTTACCAAGAATGCTGTGACTCTGGCGCAGTCTGAATATCATGATCGTTCGGGTTCTAATGGATCTTTGCACTCCACTGCCTCTATGCCTATGGGAATCCCCTCTCTGTGTGAAGTTAATGGGCTTGTTCCTAAGCCTCGTCCTGGTGAACCAAGCTCATATGGTGCGGTGTCTGCATACAGTCAGGAGCTTCTCATTTCACCTGCAGTTTGCCCTCCATATGCACCCTCCCCTTCTCTCTTAGGTTCAAATGATCCTTTGGGTTGGACATTTATGCGAGCTCCAGTGATCAATTTTGGTTTTGGTGGCAAGATGATTGTGTGTTTCCACAGCTCCTCTGACCTTATGACTGGATATGATGTTGCGCTGTCATCTCATCATTTGACAGATGTGCATGTACATGTATTGCACACACTTCTCCCTGAATTTGCTCTTGAACCTTCTGCTGCTACTTATCCTGGTCCTTTGTTTTCTGACCCTGGTACACCTGTCAGTATCATGCGCACTGGGGTGTCATCTCAAGTGAAAACAAAGGAGGCATGCTGTAAAGATACAATTTAGCCTGGGCTGTAGATAAACCACGGCCTAAACTAGTATGCGAGTCTTGTGCTCTGTCTAGTCTGCTTCACTTGCAAAGCAAGAGCATTCGACCCTAAAGGGAATGCTAAGTTAATATAGTTTAATAATGCCCAACCTGTGGTGTGTGACTGCTGTCAGAGGTAGCGAGATGCTAGCAGTGACCTCCGGTCCATGGGAAACTAGTGGTAAGCATGGGAAAGCGGTAGACAAGCGGTAGTGAAAGTGGTAAAACTGTGGTAGTATGTGCAGTAAAACTGTGGTATGGCATGGGAAACTGGCAGTAAAACAAGCAGTGAAGCGTGGGAAAGTGTAGCGCAAGTGGTGAAGCATGGAAAAGCGGTAACGAGTGGTGGTTTGTGCAGCAGTAAAGCAATTCTTAAGAGACAGTAACTTTGGCGAAAGACTTTATTCTGTTAGAGACAGTGGTAGTGACTATTCCTAAGTACTATGTGTACCATAGGGGGAAAGTAAAAGTACTGGAATGTGCGAAGAGTCCTTTTTAACATGTACCGTGAATGGCCGGAATACATAGTGAGAACGGTAGCGAAATAAAGATGTACTCCGTGATTTTTAGTGAAGAGGCAAGCAGTGAGCAAGTGGTGTCACAGAAGGTAAGGTAAGTCTTGCCATAGATTTAGTAATGGCAGAAATGAATATGCTATGCACCAATGGATCTTAGATGGAAATGGAATGGACAGGAGGACATCGGTAGCGAGATTTGGTAAGGGGCAAGGATCCACAGAGCGAAAACGGTACTGGCAAAGTGAAAAGGGGTAATGCTTGCTATAGGGGATTTCTTGGTAGCTGCTGTAGACAGTAATGAGACACTTGTGTAAAATGGCACTTTCATGGTCAGTGTGACTTTGTTTGCTACAACACATCATCAAGTATCTAGAGGATTGAATTGAGGAAATTTCGCATGGAACAATGTATATGTCAGATGGAACCGAGAAGCAGCATACTGAGGCAAAGTTGGTTCTAGTCAAGCTGCTCAAGATCATGGTCGAGAACAATGGTGTATTGTCGGGAAGGTGTGTCACCAAACCACAGATAGGCATCCTTGACTAATATTTCATTCCAGTACTCACATTGACACAGCTGTGATAATGGCACTACTTCCTCGCATTGCCACGTCCAAGGGTGGTGAAACCTCGACACCGGGTTTTACTTCTTTTATGCCCAATGCTCTTGGTATGATTCCTGGTTCTAACAGTGGTCATCCTGGCATGAGTGAGACACCCATATCAGTTTCTGCAGTCCTTCCATCCGCATTAGATAAGATACAGGAATTCCTTGTGAGAGGCGAAAGGAGACAAGCTTATCACTATGCACTGGATGAGAAACTGTGGGCACATGCAATGATCATCGCAAGCAGCATTGACAAGGAAGCTTGGAAGGATGTCATTAATGAGTTCCTCAAAGGAGAGTTAGGCATTCCTTCACAGAGGACAGCCTTTGTTGGACATGGAAAGGAACCGGTTCCTCCTTCCAGTAACAGAAGAGAATGGCTTTGTGTAGTCTACAGTCTATTCTCTGGTCAAGGACTGACTGCTGGTTAGTGATCATTTTCAGAGTTGAGTCTTCTGAGATGAAGCTACCTTACAAACAGTCCAGGAGCTGAATCTCCCCAGTCTGCTTGCGAGAATGACAGCTACATTGCAAGTCCCTACACCGGCTATTGTGCACACCACGCCAATGTTGCCTAGTTATCCTTCACCAGTGATGGCAGCACAAATCAGAGTTTGTGGCATCAATGATCTCCAGTCCTCTGTCCCCTGAGTGGTCAGCAACCATGACAGCACTGGGTGACTACCTCGTATCGCATCAGCAGGCCGAAGCTGCGCATGTATGGTAATTGCATAATTCTTGCACCTGTCTTCCTGCACTAAGATCATTTGTCAGTTACTTGCTCTCTCCTCATACTTCTCCAATAGGGGGCATTGGGAGTCCATCAGGTTGAATTGTTCTTATTGGCTCGCGGAATCCACACATGGCCCTCGTTCTATAAAGACACTAACCCCATCATTCTATCCGAAATTGCTGAGTTCGCCTTCTCACTGAAGAGTGTTACAAAGGGACAAGAACCATTTCACGGTGTAGTGAACATATTGGTGCTTGGCTTAAAACCCCACCTTTTGACACTCGTCTCACATCTACAGGAGTTACCACTTGTCCAAGGCCGTCTTACCCCTTTAGCAGTACTGGCGGCATCCCATGCTTACCGCACACCATACCGACTGCCGCACCTCATTCCACGTACCGATGTCCTTCCATGTCCTTGCCACGTCTGCATAGCTCCATTTGCTGCGTCGTTTGTTTTCTGTTCATTATCACTGATTCCACGGCAAGCCTTATTACATGTTGCCTCATACCGCAGCGCCTCGCGCTATGTTTACTTACGGCGGTTACTACACTCCAGTGCTACTGATCTCGCCTAGAGTATTCCAAGTACATACAATTTAGGATATAAGCACTGCGTACCCCGCATGATAGAAGTACCTGATTTTACACCATTGCACATACTATAGGTCAGAATTATTGTCTAGCTCTGGATCTACCCAGTAGTAGACGTAGTCTTTAAAGTTCCTTATTGCTCGCTAATCGATCATGCTCGTTCTCCATTACCACTTTTGATTGTTATTTTGACTGAACTTCTCACGCACCACTACTTTACCACTGAAAGTACCATGGCCTTCCTTACTGTTTCTTTGCACCGCTCGCAACCTTACTGCTACCGCTGATATCACTTCTCATCATCACTCGCTCGATGCAACTGTTACTGACTGTATCTCGGCCACGGTAGTACTGCTACATATGATGCTAGTTCCGGCAGCATCATTGCTGACCGCGGCAACTTACTGCTGACAATGACACTTCATTCACACATAAGTTTGACTTGAACTTGACCATACTAATAGGCATCTGTTAAGACTGTACTCAAGGGTAGAGAGATCCGAAGGGCTTTGGCCTCAGTTCGTACACTGTGCCCCTTTCTCGAGTAATGCCCTTTATTTCAGGGAGGAGTTATTCGTCCGAAGACCCGGAAGGGGTTGCGTGACGGATCCGGGTGTCCGAAGGTGTCGGATATAATACGTCCGAAGGTAATTCGGAACGTAAGGAGAGGAAAGAGATTAAGGCTAGTTTCGGAACGAGTTCCTAACTAGAAACTAACGGAGATGGACTATCCGAAGATAGAGTCGGAGGTATGGACTATAGGAGTCAATCCTAAGTCTCGGAAGGTGACTTAAAGCGGAGAGTAGCTTAAGTCCGGAGGAGGCAGAATGAGTAGAATCTAAGATGATATTCGAACTAAGGTTCTACGGAATCTACAAGTGGTTTATATACAGTAAGTATCTAAGACGGATAATCAGCAAGTCCGGGACCGAGGGCTATGTACGAAGTGTAACAGAAGTCTATTAGTTATTGCACAGCGGATCAGTAAGCATGAATCGGAAATGAACACAGGAAACGGATCAGTAACACAGGACGGAAATATAAACAGCCGGAGTACCGGTAGTAGGAGAAATGACGAAAGGAGTTAGACGCAGATGTTCACCAGGGAGTTAAGGTGCGAGAAGCGAGTACATTCGGATGGGTGGTCCGGACAGGATCTGTGGACCGGACGGATATGGAAACGATCGGATCTGGACGGATATGATCGGATCTGAGATTAGAAGTATGGTATATGACACACGGATCGGATATGGACATGGATGGATATGGATTGGAGTGGATGGGTGGATCAGATATGTGAACTGGATTGGATGGGTGGATCAGATATGTGTAGGTTGGGTGTCTGGATGTCCATGGATTGGATTTGATCTAGACCTGAATGTACGGTATGACAGTGTCCCTATTACCCTCCACTTGCATACTTGCCTAAAATCCGTCGACACCACTGCCATCATCGACTCCGGTGCAGCAGGAACATTTATTTCTGAAGAATTTGTGAAACTCCATCAAATCACACAACAAAAACTCAAAACACCATTTCGAGTTACTACGGCAGATGGAACTCTTATCAAAGGAGGACCAATCACACACTACTGTCTCCTAGTGGTCAAAATTGATGAACGAACCATGTATGGAAAATTCAATATCACTAAACTAGGAAAGAGATCAATCCTTCTGATTCCGTGGTTATGCGCAATGAACCCAAGTATAGATTGGCTGCTGAAACACTAGTCCTCCCTCGAACAACAAAATCAGACGAAATTGAAATTGACATGGATACGGATCGGAAAAAGAACGGATTGCCCCTGGCCTTCAACTGCCATCCTAAGAAATGGCAACATTCCCGACTTCCAAGATCCCTCGTCATCCCTTCTATTCCTAAAGATCCCGAACCAGAAGTATGAATACCGCATACTACAGACCCCACTCCTCGTGTACAACTACCACGAGCAGTATCACTGATTCCCTGCGCAGAGAAACGCAAGAATGAATCCGAGCCCAAGTATCGGACCGGACAAAAACCTATTGAACAATGGCCAATAGAAGAACAGAAGTATGGGAAAAGAAAGCGGAAGAAGAAATCCCTGGAAGAGATACAAACATACCAAAACTATCCAAGTTCTATGTTCCTCCGAAAACTCTTCAAGATACTCCTTCAGCTTCAATTGAAGAAATTCCTGATGAAGAAGATCCTGTGCCCTCGTTGATCCAACAGAGGATGATGACCAATTCAACACTATGCAAGATGTCTGGCATGCGCCAGAAGTGCGAGAAATTTCCTCTTACAAGCTTGGAGAAGGAGAATTCCTTGTGGAATATGATATGGATGGGGTTAGTATGAGAATCATCGAAGAAGTATCCATGGATACACCCCTTACACGTGATGGAACTTCTCGACTTGAACAACCTCCGAACCACCCCATAAACTCTCTTTCCCCTCCGAAATATAGCAATAAAGCTCAGGAATTTGCTATGGATGAAAAGGAAAAGAAAAAGAAATCCTTTGAAGAATTGGTCCTGGAATATCTGCATGATTTCGTGGACGTCTTTGCTAAAGAGGACTGAACAAACTACCCCCTGAGCGCCCTGGTATTAATCATCGGATCGATACTAAACCCGGTTTTATTCCCCGCACATCTAAGGTTTACCCGCTATCGGAAAAAGAACATGCTGCCATCAAAACGTTTATCGATGAAAACGTTGCAAAAGGTTTTATCTCAGAATCGAAATCACCCCAAGCCAGTGGCTTCTTCTTTGTGGGAAAGAAAAGTGGAGAACTGCGTCCCTGTCAGGATTATTGCTACATCAATGATTGGACAGTTAAAAACGCTTATCCGCTCCCACTTCCTATTTCCCTCGTCACACACCTTCACAATGCACAGTTCTTTACGAAAATGGATATTCGGTCCGGTTATAACAATATTCGCATCCACCCCGACGATCGCTGGAAAGCTGCTTTTACTACGGAATTCGGCCTTTGCAATTCCCCGGCAACTTTCGAAGCATACATGAATTGTACCTTCCAGCAAGAGATCAATGAAGGATGGATGGTTATCTACATGGATGATATCCTGATTTTCTCCACAACTATGGCAGAACATCACGAACGGACAAGACGGGTTTTGATGAAGATACGACAGGAACATTTGTTCTTGAAACCGGAGAAATGCACCTTCGATGCAGAAGAAGTGGAATACCTCGGAATGATAATTTGGCCCGGAAAAGTTGCAATGGACACCGCCAAAACCAAAGGAATCGCCGAATGGCCAATTCCAAAATCTGTAAAAGATGTTCAGTCATTCCTCGGCTTTTGCAACTTCTACCGAACATTTATCTCCCACTACTCTGACATTGCATGACCCCTTATTGAATTAACAAGGAAAGATAAGGCCTTCGATTGGTCTACCGAATGTATGGACACCTTCGACGAACTGAAACGATGCTTCACATCCCAACCGGTACTCCGTAACCCTGATCCTTCTCGACAATTTGCCATTGCTACCGACACTTTGCTTGTAGCAACTGGCGGAGTTCTCTTACAGACCGATGAGAATGGTGTTTATCATCCATGCGCATATCTCTCACAGTCTTTAAACCCTGCAGAACGCACTTACCAGATCTTTGATCAGGAACTCCTTGCCATAATCCGGGCATTGAATGAATGGCGTCATTATCTTGAAGGAAACCAGCACCCTGTCCTGGTATTCACTGATCACAAGAATCTTCTATACTTTAGGAGTGCCCAGAAGCTTACCCGTCGCCAAGCACATTGGCAACTGATTGTGTCCATTTATGACCTTGAATTGCATCACATTGCAGGTACTAAATTGGCAGTACCTGATGCACTATCTTGCCGACCCGACTACAGCTCTGGTAAAGACGATAACGAGGACCAGACCCTCCTCCCTGACGCTCTATTCGTTCGTCTTATTGACACCAACCTGAAGGAGGTTTTGTCCTCCTCTGACCCCCTTGACAACCCTGTCTTTCGAACTGCATCCGACGCCCTTGATGGCATATGTCTTCCCCCTATGAAGTCGGCACTCTCCGATTGGAAAATTAAGGAGAACGTCCTCTATTTTAGGAATTGCGCCTACATTCCACCAGCACATCATTCCGATATCCTAAAAAGGTATCATGATCATCCCACCGCGGGACATCCCGGTAGATTCAAAACTGAAGAACTCATCAAACAGGAAGCTTGGTGGCCCGCTATGGGCTCTTACATTTGGCGTTACGTCGAGGGTTGTGCCCTTTGTCAGCAAATGAAAGCAGATACGCATCCTGTTCGACCTCCGCTTGCCCCAATCCCCTCATCCATGACTCGCCCTTTCTCTCAGGTCTCTGTCGACCTTATTACTGACCTCCCCGTCTCTGGAGGCTTTGACAGCATCATGGTCGTGGTAGACCATGGCCTTATGAAGGGGGTAATTATTATCCCTTGTCTGAAAACCGTTACTTCCGAAGGCATTGCTAAAGTATTCTTGAAACATGTCTACCGTCAATGTGGACTTCATGACAAAGTCATCTCAGATCGAGGTCCACAATTCCTCTCACATTTCTCCAAGGAGCTTGCCCGACTTCTCGACTACGTCATTGCCCCATCTATGGCTTATCACCCTCAGACTGATGGACAAACTGAGAGGCTCAATCAAGAACCAGAAACGTACTTGCGCATCTATTGCCGCAATAATCCCGAAGATTGGGTGCAACACCTATCAATCACTGAATTTGTTCACAATCACCGAAAACACAATGCAAGGAATGCATCACCTTTCTATCTTATGATGGGATACGAACCACATGCCATCCCTCACCTGATCCCCGACTCATCCGTCCCTGCAGCAGAAGATCGAGTACGATCCCTGCAGAAGATAAGAGAAGAAGCAATCGCCTGCCATAACATTGCGATGCAGACAATGGCTGAATGATCCCGAGGAGAGAAGTACATTCCATGGAAGATCGGAGATAAGGTCTGGCTATCTGCTACTAATCTTAGACTCAAACTCCCATCGCGGAAACTTGTGCCAAAGCGATACGGACCTTTCCTGATCATCGATGTCTTATCGCCCATCACATTCATGCTCAAACTCCCTCCACAGTGGAAAATTCATCCCACTTTCCATGCTTCTGTCTTATCGCCCTATAGCGAAACAGACGTACACGGCCCGAACTTCCCTGAACCACCACCTGACATCATCGAAGAAGAAGAAGAATACGAAGTAGAAACAATTCTTTCTCACAAAGGAACCGGCATTCGCTGACGCCATCTTGTTTCTTGGAAAGGATATTCAACGGGAGATAACGAGTGGCTCCCAGAAAAGAACTTGAAGAACTCCGCTTGAATCCTGAATGCTTATAAGAAGCAACACTCCCTCTGAATATTCTTTGGTCAATCAAACCGCACAAGCACTTGATCAACTAACACCATTTCGAAATGTCTTTCCCCACTGCTTACATCACCCCTGTCACCATTGCCAACAATGACTCTGATTCCGATGCAGAAAACTACGGAACCATTGCTACCGAAATCAACAACACCTCCTATATTGAAGCCGCCCTTCTATGCGAAGGACATGCTCTTGAAATTGAGAGAATCCTCACTGCAAAAGGTGCCTTCCCTGCTTTACTCCTTGTCAACATCATCCGCACCGCCGCCCTTATCGAAGCTACCATCAATGAAACTACTGAAATCACCTACCGCCAGCGCATCTTACATCTACAAAAACACATTCGTTCTTACGCTATGCTGTTGCTTCCCCATTCTTTTAAAAGCAATGTTGAAGAAGCTATTCACATCGTGGCCAAACGTTGAGCAGGTGTTACTCGACCTCCTGCTCCACAAAGAGATATGGACCCACTTCCAGTCCCTTCACCCTCTTCTTTGCGCATCTATTCTAACGTTGATGCCTTTGCTGGCTTATACACTGCTGTTCAAGAAATTGGACAGCTCACCAACACAGTCATCGAAAATATTTAACAATCAGTCGTTGAAACAAGAGCAGCCAGAAACTTAGTTGAAGAAGCTATTACTGATCTGCAACAAATGCAAGCTGACCTCGCTTCTCCATGAACCCCATCCCCTATCGAACAACCAACCTCACCACCTCCCGTTATAGTCTCCCACGATCACCCCGCATGGCTATATGAGCCATGCACAGAAGAGCAGTGTGAAGCTGCGAAAATATTAGGAGTCCCTGTCGCTGAGTTGGTGGCACTCGGTCCTCGACTTCACGACCTCCACATCCATCCTCCTATGTCCATCCCAGCATCATTTGGCCCAATGGACCCTGTTTCGCCAGTCGTAGTAAAAGACTTCAGCATAACATCCCCTTCTTCCCCTGACGAACTTCTTACGATTGCAGAATGAGGAACCACCCCTGATCTCCCAACGTCAGCATACACTCTCACTTCTGCCCAGCAAGCACAGCTCAGGCATGACAACGCCCTTGCCTTAAGACATATGAAATGGAATAAAGGGAAGAAGCGCGCCAGATCCACTAGTCCTAAGCCCAGTATTTCACCATCACCCTTATGCATATCCACCTCTACCACTGATGAGAATATGAAGTGTCGAGTCTGCGGCATCACCGGGCATCAGCAAAAGAATTGCCCCGACTACCAGTGCCAAATTTGTCTGCGATACGCTCCTACCCATCTTTCTATCTACTATCCTCAAAGAGTCGGGACTCCTCCGTTTGCATTAATCTGGAAGGATGACGGGTTCTACGAAGCGCTTCGTTCTTGGGAGCAACAGCTTCATAATGAACGAACTCAAGCAGCAAAAAGGCGGGATTCTAAACGACGTGCTGGTGCTGAAGAAGCCGCATACATGAGGAGTGGGTCATTTATTGATGAGGACTATGAGTATAGCGACGATCCTGTCTACTACGCTAATCAGGATGAGTAAAGTCAGTGACTTTACATGTAAAATGGGGGTAATGTTACAGTCATATGTGCCCCTATTCATTTTCTCTTGTCTCCTTTACTTGTATATTACATAATGTGACTCTGACTCATATGCTTAACACATCTGTACTATAGTTGCCTTCCTTCTTTGGATATGCACTTACGTTCTCACGTCTCTCTTGGTCCGTGCGCACATATTGACCTATTTAAGCATGTTGTATTACGCTTGATACTTTACTTTAATCTTACTGGGTTTTACCTGGAACATCCTTCGCTTAGGTCTCCAACCTAAGTCATCTTGAATCATCTCTAAGTCTAAGCACTCCTTAGCCTTAGTCTCTATTCTTGTAGAACCTCTTAGACTTGTCTTTGAGGCAGAATCTTTGATTGTACTTGGAACGCGTTCCTTGTACTTTCACCTTGTCCTCTTCTGGACATTGTAGAACTTCCCAGCAGACCGTCTGTGTCCTCTCACTGTTGCTGGTGACGCCACCCCAGTTCGTAACACTACCGCACGTTCATTTCCCATTACTCCAATATTGCACGACCCCTCATCGATCTAACAAAGAAGGATACTCCCTTCCTTTGGACGACTCAATGTCAGGATACCTTCCAAGACCTAAAGGAACGCTTTATCAAACAACCGGTACTTCATAATCCAGATCCATCCCAGCAATTTGCGGTCACAACCGATGCTTCTCTTGTAGCAACTGGAGGTGTCCTATTGCAAACTGATGAAAATGGCATTTATCACCCATGTGCCTACTTGTCTCAGTCGTTAAACCCAGTGGAGCGCAACTATCAAATTTTCAATGGGAGTTACTTGCAGTTATCCATGCATTAAACGAATGGTGTTACTATCTCGAAGGGAATGCCCATACTGTCCTCATCTTCACTGATCACAAAAACCTTCTGTACTTCCATACCACACAGAAGTTAACTCGACAACAAGCTCACTGGCAATTGACACTGTCACTCTTTGATATTGAACTACATCATGTTGCAGGCACTAAACTAGCTGCTCCAGATGCTCTTTCACGTCGCCCAGATCATGATGATGGTTCTCATGATAATGAAGACAATGTGCTCTTTCCTGATTCCCTGTTCGTCCGGCTCATCGATAATGATCTACTTGATGTATTGGCTACTTCTGACCCTTTGGACAACCATGTATTCAAAACGGCGTCGGATGCACTAGATGTTACAAACTGGGGTGGCATCACCAGCGACAGTGAAAAGACACAGTCGGTCTGCTGGGAAGTTCTTACAATGTCCAGAAGAGGACAAGGTGAAAGTACAAGGAACGCATTCCGAGTATGATCAAGGGTTTGGCCTCAAAGACAAGTCTAAGAGGTTCTGCGAGAATAGAGACTAAGGCCGAGGAGTGCTCAGACTTAGAGACGATTCAAGACGACTTAGGTTGGAGACCTAAGCAAAGGAGATTTCCAGGTAAAACCCAGTAAGATTAAAGTAAAGAATCTACAACAGGTACACTGTGCTTATATAGGTATATATGTGCGCCAGACCAGGTAACTGTGAGAATGTAACTGCGTATCCTAATAAGGAAGGCATGTGTTGTACAGATGCATTGAGCATATGAGTCGAGTCATGTGACATGATATACAAGTAAGAAGATAAAGGGAAAATGAATAGGGGTACGTACAACTGTAACACTAGATGGTGTTTGTCTTCTGCCCATGAAGTTGGCCTTGTCCGATTGGAAGATCGAACAAGACGTGCTCTATTTCAAGAACCATGCTTACGTCCCTCCCGTTCATCGTGCCGCTATCCTCGCTCGCTATCATGATCATGTCACTGCTGGTCATCCTGGCCATTTCAAGACTGAAGAACTTGTTAAATGGGAAGCCTGGTGGCCTTCTATGGGTGCCTATATCTGTAAATACATCGAGGGTTGCGCCCTTTGTCAGCAAATGAAGTCAGATACTCATCCGGTCCGACCTCCCCTTGTCCCCATTCCTTCCTCCACTACCCGCCCCTTTTCACAAATCTCCGTTGATTTGATCACCGACCTCCCCGTTTCCGGGGGCTTTGATAGTATCATGGTCGTGGTGGACCATGGCCTTATGAAGGGGGTAATTATTATCCCTTGCCTTAAAACGGTAACCTCCAAAGGCGTAGCAAAGTTATTTTTGAAACATCTCTATCGACGGTTTGGCTTCCATGACAAAGTCATATCAGATCGAGGACCACAGTTCCTATCAAGATTCTCAAAAGAAATTGCATGACTCCTTGACTATACCATCGCCCCATCTACTGCCTATCATCCTCAGACCGATGGACAAACTGAACGATTAAACCAAGAATTAGAAACCTACTTGCGTATCTACTGCCGTAACAACCCTGAAGAATGGATAGAACACCTCCCCATCGCTGAATTCATTCACAATCATCGAAAACACGATGCCCGAAACGCCTCACCATTCTTTCTCATGATGGGATATGAACCCCATGCCATTCCCCATTTAATCCCTGATTCTACCATACCAGCAGCAGAAGATCGAGTTCGATCCCTGCAAAAGATCCAAGAAGAAGCCATCGCATGCCATAACATTGCTATGCAAACAATGGCAGAACGATCCTGAGGAGATAAGTATCAGCCATGGAAGATTGGAGATAAGGTTTGGCTATCTGCTGCTAATCTTAGACTCAAACTCCCATCATGGAAGCTTGCACCAAAACGATACGGACCTTTCCCAATCACCAACGTCTTATCACCTATCAT
The DNA here is from genome assembly GCA_016800925.1 of Suillus spraguei. NCBI lineage: Eukaryota > Fungi > Basidiomycota > Agaricomycetes > Boletales > Suillaceae > Suillus > Suillus spraguei. Next base: position 32,675 of record JABCPU010000404.1, on the reverse strand, counting down.
GTTCACACTCAAACTTCCTCCGCAATGGAAGATTCACTCCACTTTCCATGCTTCTGTATTATCGTCCTATAGCAAAAATGATGTACATGGTCTGAACTTCCTTGAACCACCGCCTGATATCATTGAAGAAGAAGAAGAATACGAAGTAGAAGAAATTCTTTCCCATAAAGGAACCGGCAATCACTGATGATATCTTGTCTCCTGGAAAGGATATTCATCGGGAGATAACAAATGGATCCCTGAAAAGAACTTAGCAAACTCCACACGAATCCTGACTGCTTATAAGAAACGACACACCCTTTGAATTAAAACTAGCCCCATAAATCATACGATATGACTTCCCCTGCAAACACCTCTTTCCCTACTACTTACATCTATCCTGTCACTGAAGAAACTTATACCACCACCGACCACTATGCCGACCTCATCAGAAACATTGATGGAAACTCCTTCGTTGAAGCCGCCCTCCTCTGCCCCGGACACGCAACCGAGATTGAAAAGATCCTTACCGGCAAGGATGTGTTCATCACCATCCTCCTCACCAACATCATCTGCACAGCCGCCCTCGTCGAAACTCTATGTCATGACATTTAAGATGATGCTATCTGTCAACAAATCCTACACTGCCAGAAATGTATTCGCTTTTACGGGCTGCTTCTCCTTTGCGATTATTTTAAGGCTGATGTTGAAACAGCTATTCACATTGTGGCTGAACGTCAAGCAGGCATGGCTAGACCTCCCTCTCTGCAAAGAGATCCACTCCCAATTCCTGCTCCTCCCACCCGTGATTTGGGCACTCGTTCTAATATCACTGCCCTTACTGGCTTACTTGCTACTGTTCAGGAAGCCAATAACACAGCTGACGCCATCATTGGAGAACTTGAAGAAGCAATGGTCGATTCCAGAGAAGCAAGAGGATTGGTAGCTTGCCTGATTAACGCCATCCATCATTACAAAACACAACCCATGCCATCCCCAATCCATGCTACCACTATGCTTGATGAGGACACAGAACCTCCTCATCTATTTACCGAATGTTCCGCCACACATGAAAAGCGGTTATAACCAAAGAACTACATAATGAGCTTGCTGAGATTATCGTGCTCAGGAATCTTACAGTAAAAGGATTAGAAAGCAAATCCGCTGAAGTTACTGCGCTCAGTCAGCAGTTAAAAGAACTTCATATCCATCCACCCATGGTCGTCCCCCACACCTTCGACTCTACAATCCCCATCCTCATAGAAGCTTTAGGCCTACAACCTCCTTGGACCCAGACGAGTTGCTAGCCACAGCTGTCATAACACCAGTGCCCTTCATTTACACTATCAACGACAATAAAATCGAGGACATTCATTCTAGCAACGAATGAGCCCTTAGATGCATTACTCACAAACGAGGAAAGAAATGTACATGTTCTACAAGCCCCCATCGCCGCATCATTGCCCCAACTCCACTTTGGACAGTGAACTCTAACCCTGACGAAAACATGAAATGCTGGAACACTTGGGGCATTGTCAGAAGAATTGCGCAGAGTACCAGTGTGGGGTTTGTCAATATTGGTCGCTGACCCACTTATCCATATACTGTCCCCAACGAGTCAGAACCCCTCCCTTTACATTAACTTAGAAGGATAACAGATTTTACAATGCGCTTCGCTCTTGGGAATGACAGCTTGACGATGAACGAACTCAAGCAGCGGCTAGAAGGGACTCTAAATGATTTGCTGGTGTCGAAGAAGCCGCATATATGATGAGTGGTTCAGTTCTTGACGATCAGTTAGAATGAGTAAAGTCAGTGACTTTATGTGTAAAACGGGGGTGTTGTTACAATCATATGTGCCCCTATTCATTTTCCTTTTGTCCTTATGTTGTATATTACATAACATGATTCTGACTCATATGCTCAATGCATCTATACTATAGTTGCCTTCCTTCTTTGGATACACACTTACATTCTCACGTCTCTCTTGGTCTGTGCACACATATTGGCTTATTTAAGCACATTGTATTACACTTGTATACTTCACTTTAATCTTACTGGGTTTTACCTGGAATATCCTTTGCTTAGGTCTCCAACCTGAGTCGTCTGAATCATCTTTAAGTCTAAGCACTCCTTAGCCTTAGTCTTTATTCTACCAATCATCTTAGAGTCACAACTCTTCGATTGAACCTTTGAACCTACTCAGAACACTCCCTTGTAGTAGTCTCGTTCTCCTTTGAACGCAGTTGAACTTCCCAGCAGAGTGGCTGTGTCTTATCACTGTCGCTGGTGATGCCATCCCAGTTCGTAACAGTAACAGAGAATGAGCGAAATCAATGTAACGAACATATTGGTGCTGGGCTTAAAACCCCATATTTTGACACTCGTCTCACGTCTACAGGAGTTACCACTAGTCCATGGCCTTCTTACCCCTTTAGCAGTAACCGGCAGCATCCCATGCTTACCGCACACCATACCGACTGCTGCACCACGTTCCACAAACCGATGTCCTTCCATGTCCTTGCCGCGTCCGCATAGCTCCATTTGGTGCGTAGTTTGTTTCCTGTTCATTATCACTGATTCCACGGCAAGTGTTATTACATGTTGCTTCGTGCCGCAGTGCCTCGCGCTATGTTTACTTACGGCGGTTACTACATTCCAGCACTACTGATCTCGCCTAGAGTATTCCGAGTACATACGAATTAGGATATAAGCACTGCGTACCCCACATGATAGAGCACCTGATTTTACACCATCGCACGTACTATAGGTCAGGATTATTGTCTAGCTCTGGATCAACCCAGTAGTGGACATAGTCTTTAAAGTTCCCTTATTGCTCGTTAATACATCACGCTCGTTCTCCGTTACCGCCAGCATACCACTGGACTTTTGATTGTTACTTTTGACTGAACTTCTCACGCTCCACTACTTTACCGCTGAAAGTACCGCGGACTTCTTTACTGTTTCTTTGCACCGCTCGCAACCCTACTGCTACCGCTGAGACCACCGCTCGACATCGCTCGCTAGACGCAACTGTTACTGACCATATCTCGACGACGGTAGCACCGCAGCGCACAACGCTAGTTCCGGTGGTATCATTGCTGACCGCGGCAACTTACCGCTGACTCAGACGCTTGTTTCGCAAATAAGTTAGACTCAAACTTGACCATACTAAATAGGCATCCCCCTTTAGGGTCGAACACTCTTGTTCTTACAAGTGAAGCAGACTAGACGGAGTGCAAGACTAACATACTAGTTTAGGCAGTGGTTAATCTACAGCCCAAGCTAGGTTGTATCTTTACATCGATTAATGAGCAGTAAGGATACTTTAAAGACTAAGTCCACTGCTGGGTAGATCCAGAGATAGACAATAATCTTGACCTATAGTATGGTGATAATGGGGTACAATCAGGTACTGAATCATGCAGGGTACACGGTGCTTATATCCTAAATTGTATGTACTTGGAATGTGTTAGGCAAAATCAGTAGTGCTCAAGTACAGTAACTGCTGTATGGAAATGTAGTGCGAGGTGGCTGTGGCATGAGGCAACATGTAATAAGGCTTGCCATGGAATCAGTGATAAACGGTCATGTATAAACTATGCACCAAATGGAGCTATGTGGACGTGGCAAGGTGTCACAAATTTCAAATACAAATCATTACTCTTTTCTCAATTTCCCTAAAGTGTCTAAACCCAGCGCTAAGACAAACCAAATCCTATCGAAATCCCTATATCCGCTTCTATAACCAAACTTCCTGATGAAGATGAAGAGATCTTTTATGATGCTATCAGATAAGATAAGATAAGATAAGATAGTATCACGTGATCTTAGAACCTTCTAGAATATGATGTCATAACAATGTCACAACTATCACATCGTACAATTCTCATTTCTATTTTATGATTGGCTAGTAGTTTCAAACTCAGTTTATTCTCAGTTTCAATATGTGTATATAGTTAGCTAGTTTCACTGTAGTAGTTCTTTAGTTCAAACCTCTTGTATCTACAATTGTAGCAATCCAAGACGTCCTTGCTCCTCTTTCTTCTTGTGATAACCTTAGTTTGAGTCCTAGTCTCTGCCCTTGCATTAATTTGTTTGTGGGTTGTGACACAAGGACATGGAAGGACATTGGTACGTGGAACATGGTGCAGCAGTTGGTATGGTGTGGGGTAAGCATGGGATGCCGCCGGCAATGCTAAAGGAGTAAGACAGCCTTTGGACTGGTGGAGATTCCTATAGATGTGAGACATGTGCCAAAAGATAGGGCTTTAAGGCCAGCACCAATATGTTCATTACAGCGGTATCAGCAAGTAGTGGTAGCAGAACAAACAGTAAAGTCAACAGCAGTACTCTCAGTGGTAAAGTAGCAGTTGGTCAGATGTCAAGTCAAATAGGGGTCAATTGCTCAGCAGTAGCAGTAAATGAGTGATATTAATAAAAGAGCAGTAGCAATAACAAGAGACTACTTCCACTACTGGGTGAATCCAGAGCTAGATAGTAAGTCTGACCCCTAAGTACAATGACAAAAGGTAGGTGGAGAATGTGTACCAGAGGTCAAAACTTTTATCCTACATCATGAGTAACCAGAATACTCAGGCAAAGTCAGTAGTGAGCATGCAAGACTACTGCTGGTATGTACAGTGGCTCAAAAAAGTGTCCCGATGTTTGTGGATTTTCATATAATTGCTTTACTGTGAGTCAGGGTGTAAGAATATGACTAAGCTATAGGGAGATGTCAGAAGGTCCTGCTTCTCAGCTTCATTAGTGGTCCCTGCGGCGTGGGAATCCGCTCACACCGTGCGAATATATGGTCATTTTTATTTGGTGATTCATTGGGACACTTTTTTGACTTTCAGTTTGACCAACACAATCTCTATAATTCTGATCCTTTATTTGACCTCCTTTTGTTCTAATCACTTGTACCACTCTTCTAAACATATTATCTGTCAATTCATGATGTCGCTCCCTAGCTATCTTGCTCTACCCTGCTACAACTTTGTCCTATAGCTGAAATAGCCCCTATTGTGAATTTCAATAGGTTGGATGCAATTTCTTGAGTGATTACCAGAGATATTTGATAGGTTTGAGGTTTAGGGACCATGCTAGTCATTATAGAACACTGATATTGTGATGTTTAGGCTATTTCATAGCTAACTTGAAAGCTCACTGTATATGACAACAGATATTTTATTCATTATATTCTAACTAGGCAGGCTATCAATGCTACTAAGTCTATAAAATCATTAATTAAATTACCTCTACTACTGGCTCAGCTCAGACAGTCAGTAATTCCCTCAGTGTGTCCAATGTTAAAGCTGTAATGAAGCATAAAACACACTTCTATCTCTGACTCATAGAAAGTCATGACAAACTTTTGCTTTAAAGCATCAGTAGTGGACTATTAAGGACTGGAGATGAGTTATCTGGTTAGATGAGACCAAAATACATAGGAAGGGGTCATGAAGCCTGAAAATTTTGTGAGAAAAAGCAGGAGAAGTTACACAAAGCCTTGACTTTGGAGGGTGAAACTTGATGGTACAAGGTTATGACATGGAAATTTTCTGTGAAACAGAGGGGGTAATAAATACAGAGTGTTCCATTTCCACTTAAGATAGGTGTCTGCTAAGAAGCATGTAGGAATCATGGATTAATAGAGAAGACACTATCTTTCAATATGATAGTGACCCCAAGCACACCTCTCAGTTGGCCACCAATGACTTAAAGATCACAATATTAGTATTTTATAATGACCAGCATGGTCCCTAAACCTCAAACCTATCAAATATCTCTGGTAATTACTTAAGAAACTGCATCCAACCTATTGAAATTCACAATAGGGGCTATTTCAGCTATAGGACAAAGTTGTAGCAGGGTAAAGCAAGATAGCTAGGGAGGGATATTGTTAAGACCGTACTCAAAGGTAGAGAGATCCAAAGGGCTTTGGCCTCAGTTCGTGCACTGTGCCCCTTTCCCGAGTAATGCCCCTTATTTCAGGGAGAAGTTATACATCCGAAGATCCGGAAGGAGTTGCGTGACGGATCCAGACGTCCGAAGGTATTGGATATAATACGTCCGAAGGTTATCCGGAACATAGGAATAGAACGAAGATTAAGACTAGCTTTGGAACGAGTTCCTAACTAGAAACTAACAGAGATAGACTATCCGAAGATAGAGTCGGAGATATAGACTATAGGAATCAATCCTAAGTCTCAGAAGATGACTTAGAGCGGAAAGTGGCTTAAGTCCGGAGGAAGCAGAATGAGCAGAATCTAAGATGATATTCGAACTAAGGTTCTACGGAGATCTACAAGTGGTTTATATACTGTAAGTATCTAAGACAGATAATCAACAAGTCCGGGACCAAGGGCTATGTACGAAGTGTAACAGAAGTCTATTAGTTAATGCACAGCAGATCAGTAAGCATGAATCGGAAATGAACACAGGTAACGGATCAGTGACACAGGACAGAAATATACACAGCCAGAATACCGGAAACAGGAGGAATGATGAAAGGAGATAGATGCAGATATACACAAGGGAGTTAAGGTGCGAGAAGTGAGCACATTCGGATGGGTGGTCCAGACAGGATCTGTGACCGGACGGAAATGGAATCGATCAGATCTGATCAGATATGGTCGGATCTGGGATTAGAAGTATGGTATATGACAGATATTGTGAATTGACAGATAATATGTTTAGAAGAGTGGTACAAGTGATTATAACAAAAGGAGGTCAAATAAAGGATCAGAATTATAGAGATTGTGTTGGCCAAACTGAAAGTCAAAAAAAGTGTCCCAATGAATCAAATGAAAATGACCATATATTCACACAGTGTGAGCTGATGATTCCCACACCACAGGGACCACTAATGAAGCTGAGAAGCAGGGCTTTCTGACGTCTCCTGTAGCTTAGTCATATTCCTGCACCCTGACTCACAGTAAAGCAATTACATAAAAATCCACAAACATTGGGACACTTCTTTGAGCCACTGTATACAACACAGAAAGTTCTTTGGAGAATGAGAGGGTGTAAGCTGGACATTTACTACATGCTTACTAAACTATTGTCATGTGACCATTCCTCTTGTATTCTGCTTCTTTCTATTATTTAGAGCTAGACTCAGGTCTCTTACCTACTATCATCTGCTCAGCTGTACAATGCTCAAGAAATCCACAATTTTGTTCTGTTATTTCAGTTGATTCACTTAAGTGTTCCTTGCCAATTCCCTAGCATGGTTCCAGAGATAATAAGTACAGAGTGTTCTATTTCAATTTTAAATAGGTGTTTGCTAAGAAACATGTAGGAGTCATTGATAATATTATAGCCAGAGTATAGGGGGATGTCATATACCATACTTCTGATCTCAGATCCGACCATATCTGATCAGATCCAATCGATTCTATTTCCGTCCGGTCCACAGATCCTGTCCAGACCCATCTGAATGTGCTTGCTTCTCGCACCTTAACTCCCTTGTGTATATCTGTGTCTATCTCCTTTCGTCATTCTCCTGTTTCCGGTATTCCGGCTGTGTATATTTCTGTCCTGTGTCACTGATCCGTTCCTGTGTTCATTTCCGATTCTGCTTACTGATCCGCTGTGCATTAACTAATAGACTTCCGTTACACTTCGTACATAGCCCTCGGTCCCGGACTTGTTGATTATCCGTCTTAGATACTTACAGTATATAAACCACTTGTAGATCTCCGTAGAACCTTAGTTCGAATATCATCTTAGATTCTGCTCATTCCGCTTCTTCGGACTTGAGCCACTTTCCTCTAAAGTCACCTTCCGAGACTTGGATTGATTCCTATAGTCTATATCTCCGACTCTATCTTCGGATAGTCTACCTCTGTTAGTTTCTAGTTAGGAACTCGTTCTGAAGCTAGCCTTATCTTTTTCTATCCTTACGTTCCAATAACCTTCGGACGTATCATATCCGATACCTTTGGACGTCCGGATCCGTCACGCAACTCCTTCGGATCTTCGGACAATAACTTCTCCTGAAATAAGGGGCATTACTCGAGAAAGGGGCACAGTGCACGAACTGAGGCCAAAGCCCTTCGGATCTCTCTACCTTTGAGTACGGTCTTAACAGTATATTCGAACTCAAACCTTTCCGAGTAACTTTTAAACCATTCCATATCATGCCTCCCCGTAAAACTCAAAACACTCTCCGAGGAGCCGGACTTGGTCCGATCCAACGAGATCCCACACCCATCGTCCAAACATTCACCAGTTTCTCTCAACGCCGTGCAAGCATGAGCGACATAGGTCAAAGTATTTCCACTCGTCAAGCCAGACCGGATCCGATAACACCAACTCGGAACCCGATAACCCAGACTCCAATTCGCGCCCGACCATTCGCTTTGATGATGAGCTGCGCAGTAACCCACCAGATGATGAAGGTGATGATCCGGACAATGAGGACCTGGATGACGAAGAAGATAAAATCCACCTGAGCCCTCAGGACCGGTCCTAGCCCAACTATCCATAGCCATTAATCACCTCACTCGCAGTAGCCGTCGCACCCCCACCTCGGATGATAGCAAAGTCAAAATCCGTGAGCCAGATACCTTCGATGGGTCCGAACCTCGCAAGCTCCGGGCATTCTTCGTCCAATGTGAGCTCAACTTCCAGAGCAAACCTAGCGCTTTCCATTCCGGACGCGCTAAAGTCAATTTCGCCCAATCCTACCTTAAGGGTATGGCTCTCGAGTGGTTTGAACTGGATCTCCTTTGGATGGATATAGCAACCGTCCGGACTGGATGGATGACTACTCCGAGTTCATGCTCGAGCTCCAAACCAATTTCGGACCACACGATCCCTCTGGAGACGCAGAGATGCAGTTAGAACAACTCCACATGCATGACGGACAACGCATCAACAAGTACGTTGTAGAATTCCAGCGACTTGCCTCCCAAGTATGCGAATGGGGAGACGGAGCCCTACGACGCCAATTCTACAATGGACTTCCGCCCGAATCAAAGATGAGATTAGTTGCATGGGTAAGCCCACTACCCTTTCGGAGTTCAAGACTCTCGCCCAGACCATCGACGCCCGTTACTGGGAACGAGGGGCGAAGTCACCCGAGAGAGTAGAACCACCTCTTCCAATCCTCCCAGGCAGTCAACATCCGACCGGACGAACTCCAACTCATCCGGATCCGATACGCCCAAATTCAATAAACCCACATCCTCCACAACCTCCTCTGCCCCGAAAGTTTCGGATCTTCCTAGCGTTGTTGGTGCGGACGGAAAGCTAACCACCCAGGAGCGTCAGAGGCGTATTGACAAAAGGCTCTGTATGTTCTGCGGCGGACCTGGTCACACTGCCGGGAATGCACCAAATCCACTTCGGCGCTGCCAAAGGCCCGCTACCGTGCTCACTCCGGAAACGGAACCGGAAGCCTCGGATGAGGCAAAAAATTAGTCCGCGACCCTCCTGACTCCGTACGGGATGAGGGTCGCATTGGCCCAACCCGTGCAACGGAACTACGACTCAATGCTGTAACTCTTCCTGATCCGAACTCTCTGTGTCCATATGTCTCTCTTCCGTCTTTCTCCAATATATCTGACTTTCTGGCCCTCATAGACTGTGGTTCCTCCCACTGCTTCATAGACACTGATTTCGTCCGAAAACATAAAATTCCTACCTATCAGATTCCTCCGCTTCCACTCGTTTATTTGATGGTACATGCAATAACAATATTGTCGAAGCCATAAACTTATCCGTCCAATTCTCCTCGGTGTAATCACTTCCGACACATTCTACGTCACCCCTTTGGATTCCTCATGTTATATCGTTCTCGGATATAGCTGGCTCACCCGACACAATCCTTGATTGACTGGGTATTGGGCAGCATCGAGTTCCGAACTACTGAACAGGGAATGCCATTACCCCATCCGCATCACCGCTGCCTCCGGACACACCGTCCATGGCAGGAAAATCCAATCCGACGCCTCCGTTACCTTCGGGTATTCCACCCAAGGAAGATTCCTCCCTCCAATATCTCCGTTGCCTCAGAGCACCCCATCCGTGGCAGAGACTCCGCCTCTGACCAAATCCGAACCCTCCGCTGGCACTTCAGTCCCTAACATATCGTTGATAAACGCAGTGGCCTTTTGCCATGCCTGCAAGTTAGAAGGATCTACTCAGTTCAGCATCTACCTCCATCCCTCCGAAGTAAATCTTCGATCCGCATCCGTATCATCCGATCCTCCAGACCTCTCCAGAATCCCTTCCGATTACCATGAATTCGCGGATGTCTTCGACAAAGGCAAAGCGGACAACTTCCCCTCATCGACCCTACGATCTCAAGATTGAGTTGGAAGAAGGGGCTAGTCTGCCTCTCGGAACCATATATTCTCTTTCTCCAGTAGAGCTTGAGGCCCTCCGGAAGTTCCTTGATGAAAACATCTCATCCAGACTCCTCCATTCCTCGTCTTCTCCCCACGGAGCCCCCGTCCTATTTGTCAAAAAGAAGGATGGTCCCTCCGCCTTTGTGTGGATTTCTGTGCCTCAACCAGATACCAAAAAGGACCGATATCTGTTACCCCTCATTGCCGACCTCCTAGACTCCCCGAGCCTGCTAAAGTTTATACCAAAATTGATCTCTGTTCTGCATACACCTTGTCCAGATAACAGAAGGAGATGATGGAAGACTTCCTTCCATACGCGTATGGCTCCTATGAATGGTGGTGATGCCGGAAGGCCTCACAAATGCTCCGGCAGCTTTCCACGCTTTGTCAATAGCGTGTTTGCCAATATGCTTGATGTATGTGTTGTTGTATATCTGGATGACATCCTCATCTATTCCAAGACCTTGCAAGTCATAAGGAACATGTCCAGAAGTTTTATGATGTCTCCATAAACACCAACTATATGCCAAACCCGAGAAATGCGAATTCCACTCATCCTCCGTCAAATATCTTTGTTACCTCCTATCTCCGGATGGCTTGACTATGTTGTCCGAGAAAATCCAGTCTATCATTGACTGGCCGGAACTCGGAAAGTCAAGGACATCCAATCCTTCCTCAGATTTGCTAATTTCTATTGTCACTTCATCTTCAATTACTCGGATATTGTGGTCCCCCTTACTCGACTCACTCACAAGGGCATCACTTGGAACTTTTCTGAGGACTGCCAGAAATCATTTGAAGCACTCAAGAAAACCTTCACTTCCGCTCTAGTGTGATGAACAAACTCACGCTGAGCTTGAAAATGGCAATTTTCATATAGGTGTCAACCGGCAATCATTATCCTTACCTTCGGCTTCACCATCCTACTTTACCATGTGTTTACCCCTATCTAACGGTATCATTCCACACTCCAGAAGCCTCGTTGCAGCTTAGCGGCTGTACTATGGCAACTTTCCCGTGAAGCGGTGATCTTCGGCAATCTCTGTGAACCATTTGCATCTTCAAGCAAGATTTACCATCCATCCTATGTCCATCCAGTCTCACCGGTACGTTATGTTTTGTAAACTGTAGTGCAGTCTTATTACATGTCTGCTGCATGTTTATCCTATCCCTTCCATTTCTGTAGCAATTCCTTAGTATAAAATTCCTAGGTACCCGTACTCTTTCCTTACTTCCCTCCTATAGTACACACAGTACTTAGGAATAGTCACCACTACTGTCACTACGAAATAAAGTCCTTTACTGAAGTCACTGTTTCCTTAAGAATTGCTTTACCGCTGCACGCACCACCGCTCGTTACTGCTTTCCCACGCTTCACCGCTAGCGCTACCGCTTTCTCACACTTCATCACTACACTACCGCTTGTTTTACCGCAGAAGTTCCCACGCTTACCGCAGTTTTACCGCTCGTACTACCGCAGTTTTACCGCTCGTACTACCGCAGTTTTACCGTTCATGCTACCGCTTGTCTACCGCATTCCCACGCTTACCGCTAGTTTTACCGCAAGTTTCCCATGGACTGGAGTATTACCACTAGCATCTCGCTACCTCCGACGGCATTCTTGCACCACAGGTTGGGCAATATCGAACTATACTAACTTAGCATTCCCTTTAGGGTCGAACGTTCTTGCCTTCACAAGTGAAGCAGACTAGGTAGAGCGCAAGACTCGCATACTAGCTTAGGCCGTGGTTTATCTACAGCCCAGGCTAGATTGTATCTTTACACTGGTGCTAACACATTGGATTCTGAATGTTCCTATAGTTGTGAAAACTGATGCCTCAGATTATGCTATCACTGGAATACTGTCTGTTGTATGCCCGGACTCGGAACTTTGCCTGGTAGCATTTTACTCCCGAACACTGTCCGGTGCAGAACTCAACTATGATGTCCATGATAAGGAACTACTAGCCATCTATGCTGCCTTCCGAACCTGGCAGCATTACCTAGAAGGCTCGTCTGAGCCTATAGATGTTGTCACGGACCACAAGAACCTTGAGTACTTCTCTACCACCAAACTCCTCTCCCATTGTCAGGCCCGCTGGTCCGAATTCCTCCACCAGTTCAACCTCGTTATCCGTTATCGTCCTGGAAAACTCGGAGTCAAACCAGATTCCCTCACTAGATGATGGGACGTCTACCCTAAAGAGAGGGATAAGGACTATGCTCAGATTAATTCTCACAACCTCCATCCGATATTCACTTCGGAACAATTAGCTTCGTCCCTACAAGGTTCCTTTTTAGCAACTCTGGTTCTTAGGGCAGCTGTTCTTATGGACACAGAACACCTCCAGAAAGACATTCTGATAGCACTCCCTAATGACCCCATCGCACAAACACATTTTCCGGTTCCTTCGGATCCGAGATGGACAATAGACGATGGTGGATTCCTTTGTTGTGACAACTGTATCTACGTTCCGGATACCAATGACCTACGACTTCACATCCTCTGGAATTGCCATGACCACCCCCTATCCGGACATTTTGGACAGAATTGTACTCTCAAGCTCGTCTGACGCAACTACACCTGGCCCAGAATATGAGCCTATGTCAAAGAGTATGTCAGATCCTGCACATCCTGCGCCGAGCCAAAATTCCAAGACATAAGCCCTATGGATTACTCAAGCAACTCCCCGTCCCAGAAAAACCATGGAATTCCATCTCTATGGATTTCATCAAGCAACTTCTGGACTCATCCGGCTATACAGCTATCCTTGTCATCAGAGATCACCTATCCAAGCAAGCCATATTCATCCCGACCCACGACACCATTACTTCTCTGGATCTCACCCGCCTCTTTCTCCTCCATGTATTCTCCAAGCATGGTGTTCCATCCATGTAACCTCGGATTGAGGAACAGAGTTTATATCCCATTTCTTCCATTCCTTAGGAAAGGCATTAGACATGGTACTACACTTCACATCCAGATATCATCCGGAAGGGGACAGACAAACAGAATGTGCCAACCAAATGCTGGAACAGTACCTCCGGATCTACTGCAACTATCAGCAGGACAACTGGTCTGAACTACTGCCCCTTGCAGAGTTTGCATATAATAATGCTCCAAGTGCCACTACCGGAGTTTCACCTTTCTTTGCCAATAAGGGTTATCATCTGAACATTTCCATTCATCTGGAATGCAACCTACCTATCCTCCATTTATGCCCAGGAATATGCCCTAGATCTTAACAAACTTCACCAGTTCCTCCAAGAAGAGATGTCCGAAGCCCAGAAATGCTATCAAGGACCTGCAGACGCTAAAAGACAACCCGCTCCAGACTTCCGGATTGGAGAACAAGTCTTCGTCAAGGCCAAGTACTTCCACTCCACTCATCAGTCAAAGAAACTTTCAGAAAAGAATTTGGGACCATTCGAAATTATATCTCACCCAGGTAGAAAGGGGCACAGTGCACGAACTGAGGCCAAAGCCCTTTGGATCTTTCACCCTTTGAGTACAGTCTTAACACTAATGAACCTCAGGAAATAAATGATACAGACACTGCTGGATTCATTGTCAATGGTAATTCACCTGAGACTGATGGCTTGGATGAGAACTTGAGTGGAAATGGAGACATGGATCCAGATTATGAGCCTGAAGATAATGAAGGTGTCGATACCACTGTGTTAAATGGTTGCCCACTTCACTCAGATAACTCTGGCTTGGGAGACAATGGCAGGCCTGTTGTTTTCAGTGCAGGAAAATTCTGGAACTTCATCAACATCTCACTTGAAAATGTTTGTAAGTTTTTTTTTTGTTTCCTATTTGTGTCCTTTCAGAGCAGGCTCTATGTAGGACAATACAATCTAGTCTAATGGCCCCCAGTGCCCTGTTCCCATCTCTGAATTCGCAAATGCCCTGATGTAAGGCATACCCCACCAGTCCACCATTCCCGCCAGCCATTTTAGATGCACAATTCAGTAAGGATGAAATGACTTTGTGTGTACGTGCATGAGAGATAAATGTCTATCAAAGTAAGGTGTAACACATACTCGGCCTTTACAGGCTAGTACAGGAATCGGTCTGAATGCAGTGAATGAGTAGTGGGATCCCAATGGTGAATGATGGGTTCTTCTAGATTCACTGACTCAGTCCAGTGAGAGGCTTGTTGATTCCATGTATGTGAGTGTGTTGGAGAAGGTTTGAGGGGGAGGAGTGATGATTTGATGTTCTTGATGTTACAACTATCTGTACAGTAAAGGAGTGGCAGGTCATCTATCAGCTGGCATGCAAGGGAGTGGTACATCACTGAATGTAGCCTTCAATCTGCTGGTAGCATTAATGAAATGAATGAGGTGGGAGGTGGCTTCTGAGTCAGATAATAGGAATGGGATGGAGGTGGCTCTGCATCTGATTTTTCGTATCATGAGATATTCATAAAATTGCCAAGGAGGAGGCTGCTGCTGATCAAAGTGGATGTACAGGGTATGAAACTGCATTTCAGCAGTAGGTGTTTTCTCACTGTACCTCACAAATTGTCACTCATTAACACCAAGAATCCAGGTGGAATATTTCCAGTAGGACCTTACTGGATTTCCTGGCAACATGGTTATTCCTAAACTCCTCACAAGCAACACCCCTCAGTGGCAGACCACTATCCAGAACACCCTCCTGTGGAATGAGGATTGATACTTATTCTGTCGCCACTGCTTATTCACCTGTCCACATACATATATATCACACTCATTTCCACTAACTAATCACATCTGTATCTAAACCATCATAATGCAAAGTATTTTCATGACCTGTTTCATTTGCTTGGATGCTCGACTTGCCAAAGTGCAAATAAATATGTATAATTGGCTGTAACTGCCTGTAGATCAGGATACCACAAAATATTAACCAGACATAGACACCTAAGACTCTATGTATGTCCAGCATTGGGGAGAGCTATACACAACCTATGGAATCTCACCTGTGTGACAGGTATGTGCAAGATGTTCCTGCCATGTAATGTACAAGATCTACTTAGAATCTTCAATTCTTATATTAACTATAGGTCTGGTTGCCAGGGTATCATTGGCACCTCTGATACCTCTTTTGGTGGCTGTAAACATGTCTTCCAATCCCTTCGCTGTCTTGCTTCCTTATATATATATTAAATTGCTCAGCAAGAGGTGCTGAGAAATTCATTGTACTGAGGCTGCTGTGAGGTCAGCCACAGGGTACTATCATTCCAGGTAATCTGCAACATGCATGTAATATGCAAAATGTTCAAAACACCTCAATGCACTGCTCAACTCACTTCAAAAAAATTCATGCATATGTAGACTACTTATCTATGATATACTGTCCATCTAGAATGAAAATTTCTTGTGTGTTGCAGCTGCAAGAGATGAAATAGTGGTAATTTGTAACCATGCAGGAACATAAATCATCCAGATCCCATAGATCCTGCAGGTATATTCCCAAAGTTATACCTGGAGCACAACAATCACCTCGTCAGGATTACAGAACATGATTTTGATAAAGCTCATCCTGTCATTTTAAGATGCTATAGAGGAAGAATTAATGACATGTATGAAAATGTGACAGTAGATAGGAGAGTGTGTAACAAATTCAATCTCCTCTACAGCACACTTGGCAAGTGCACGAAGTCTTGCATTGTTGTCTCCTCTTGCATCATTCTCACATCCTTGTTACAATGGCACAAAACCACAGGCATACTACCAGTCAGAAGAAAGCTTAAGAAGATGTGATTTGCAAAGCCAACTTCACTGCTGCTAATCAGGCTATCAGAGAGAAGAAGACCGAGAACCTCCAAACAGCAGCTGCAGAGTTTAAAGTCTCATACCATACTCTTCGTCAGCAGGCACAGAACCTCACTAAACCTCATTCAAAAGCCCACAAAAACAGCCAACTAACTGAAGGGCAGGAAGCAACAATATGTGACTGGGCCAAGTACCTGGCTATGACGGGTCACCCTCTCTCCAAGAGCAACACCTGCACTGATCAAGTGACCGAAAACAATGGCAGAGCGTTTCCAAGATGCTGAAGAAGAGGTTGAATGGCTGTGTCAAGAGAATGAATTATTGATGTATCAAAAAGATGCAGCAGAGACTCACTGCTATTTTTCAGGTCAGATGGCCAAGCACTACAAGGAACGGTTAAACAAGAAGCTCAAAGACAAATCTCGCAAGGGATCAGGCAAGAAACAAATGAAGCCATATTTGAGGGTACTGACATCAGAGGAAGGCTGCATGGAGCTGAGGGGACTGGAGGCCAAACAGGCTGAGCACGAATGTCAAGAGGAGGTGAGCAAACAGAAGAAGGTCGCAGAGGAGCAGGGAAAACATGATAGGCAAGCAGAGCAGGAGTGGTCCCAAGTTGCATTTACAGCCGCAATCAAGACAAAAAAAATTGGACAAGCTATGTGACATAGCTGCGGCCTTGTGATTACTGGAGACTGGACTCAAGGCAGAGCTGCTCCAGCAAATTGTGCAGTTCTTTGACGGCCAACCAGAACTCAAGAAAAACCAGTGGTACGAGGGTTTATTTAATCCTGCCCATTCTTGCAGGCAGCATGTTGAAACCGGCAATAACACTACTGAGTCAGTACCGCAAGACACGCCGAGTCATCAAAATTCAACGCATGCACCATTTGGCAGCTATCAACCGCAGCCTATCCCTCAACCCTCGATGTCATGCATGGATCTTCCCCCACCTGGCAGGTATGCGCCCCCATATTATCCCATGCACTATTTGGCACCTCCACCTATTCCTCACTTTGCACCGGCAGCTGGTAGTAGAGTGGATTTTCGAGTTGGTGCTGAGGTACAAATGTATGATGTTGCGCGCGGTCAACCTTATTCAGGACCATATCACCAGTACACTCACAATAATTACATGAATCATGATACTTGATAATAATACGTTGCTGTATTCATTATTTATCAGAGCATTAAGCTTCCAGTTCGACGACTCAACGTCAACAGATCGAGAGCGCAGTGCGGAGAGTCAAAGTTGACTGTGCCGGTGCTATGCCGAGGTGTGACTCGACGTGACCATATTTTGCAGATTAGCAGTCAGACCCTGAATTTTCTCGGCTTTCATCCAACACCACACTACAAAATCCTAAAAATGAGCAAAAATCAGATCTATATAGAGGCGGTACGAATCTACAACACCCTAACTTCGTGGAAGATAATATGAAGTGATTGACGAGCTACAAAAGATTTGCTGAAAATGTTGCAGATTACCCGGCATGATAGTACCACTTTTAGACTGTGATAGGTTTTTGGCAGTTGGCGGTGCATGTAGAATAACAAACAAGTTACACACAAATTCATTCAACTACCGTAATACGTTGCGTTCATATGATAAGAGCATCTTCTCGCACTCGTGAATTTGAATTCGTAGGGGAATGACCCTGCACGGACGCTTCCTCCTTCATCTCCTGTAAATTTTCCTTAGAACTATTCATCGGAAGGGCATCGGCGGCGGCCTTGAGCTCCTCCACAGAGACGGCACGGCGCTTCCCAATGAAAATCCTGCCCCCAGGCGCGTCTTCCAACGAGCGAAGAATGATGTCACTCTCGAAGAGATATTTGATATCTTCCAGTGGATACCCAGTCGTCTCGGGTATGAAGAAATATACCCATGCTGCCATTATAAATGAGGCAACGCCGAACACGAGGTAAGTCCCGTAGGTTATGCGGTCCAGCATGATAGGGGTGATTTGGGCGATGACGTAAGTAAACAGCCACGTAACCGCCGTTGCGAGGGACATGACGGCCGCACGGAGATGACCTGGGGCAACTTCAGAGCCCAGGACAAGGGGAGTAAAACCCCAACCTAAGCCAAAGAAGACACCGAAGAGATATATGGCGACAATAGAAACGTATGTTCCTGGCACAACGCCCTCGTTCGGGTGAGCACCAGCCCACCCGCCAATCCATAGCATCATCAAACCCTGCGCTAGACCGCCATAAATCAGGGTCCTCTTCCGACCCCAACTTTCGATGACAAAGGCAAGAGTTATGCATGTGACGACGAATTTTACGACACCATATACGCCAGTAGCAAATAGCGTTGACGAAACAGATGAGAAACCGAGGCCGGCAAAAATTTCAGGGGCATAGTAATTAACTGCGTTCGTGCCGGACCACTGCTGGAAGAAGGTGGCAAGGGAAGGGATGATGCAACGCAAAAGTATGATTTTCGATTCTCCCATCTTGCGGAATTGTGTGAGCAGCGGCAGTCTATGCTTTCCTACGAAATCGGCGCGAATCTCTCTGAGAGTCAACACGACGGCATCATCATCCTGGCCCTTCCTCGTGATATACGCAAGGACTGTAGCTGCTTCGTCGTAGCGGCCACGTTCTACGAGCCAACGGGGAGACTCGGGTTGGAAAAGCATAAAAAACAGGAAGAGTGCCCCAGGTATAATCTGGGCGATGATGGGCAATCGCCACTGCATTTGTCCTGGTGACATATTGATGGAAACGCTGTAGTTGACCCAAACTATATTATATTGATCAGGAAGATTGACATAGTCTGGAAGTGACACCCACAAGCCAGCATATTTCCCAGTCCCACGGAAACTTCAATGCTGCCTGTACATCGACCGCGTATGGCTCTCGGGGCACATTCGGAAACGTACGTTGGCACCAAGGCTGACATCGAACCTATTCCTACACCCCCGAGGAAACGGGAAAAATAAAAGATTTTTAATGCGACAGCTGGGGACGTTCCAATTGCAGTTGTTGCCTGGATGATGCTTCCAATAAGGTAGATGACTCCCGAAATCAATAGAATAGGTTTTCTCCCAAATCGGCTTGCAGAGAAGCTCAAGAATAATGCCCCAAAGCTAAATATATGAGCCTAATTGTATTGAGCGGAAAAAATGAGCACTCACAATCCACCCGCCTGTAGGACCGAAACTATATTCGCGCTCAAGCTGGCGCGTGCAGAAGCTGATTCCGATAGTAGACCGAAAGATTCTTGAAATGATGGCAATGTAATCACGCCACCTATTAGACCGATCTCCCAACCAAAGCAAACGAATCCTGTAGTTGCTGAGAATGCAAGAAAGTAGGCATTGCGATACTGGATGATATCCAGAAGCTCTTTTTTCAAAGTCGTGACCATTATAAAGCAGAGAACGTAAGTGTCATGAACAGAAGGATGAACGTATCTCACCAAAAGGAGAGTGTACAATCCACCATATGATGGAGTGACGGTTCGTCTTAAGTGGTCCCAGCCCTGGACTACCGACCAAACCCCATCGGGACACTGGTGCGCAGCGTTTCTGGCTAGTTTGAGGTTTGACAGAAAGCTGAGCACGTCAACCAAATACGCGGACTAGCTGAAATTGGTAGCATAGTATTGGAGAACTCCTCCCGTGAGGAAATATTGGTAGTTGCATAAGCTGAGGACCAGAACTTACAAGGCTTAGCTTCGACAATTCGCCGCAGATAGGCTGACTTGAAGCTGTGATCTAATTGCCTCCAGCAGTGCCAATTCGGTGTCAAGACTAGGGTCAACAAGTACGTCGATGCATCGCTATAGTCTCGAACGCTGATTTCTCGGTTCACCAAGGTGATTGATCGGACACGGATGAACCAGCATAGCCTGTCATCACGGGATACACTACTTCAGGTTGACCACGTGTTTGAAACGCGCCAACAAACAAACTTACACAACTGAGAGGTAACCGGTACATAATGATCACGAGTTCTTCTTTGCAGCATGCCACTCGGACTTGAACTGGGTATCGGGTATAATCATCGCCTCATCACATTCCTCGGATCCGAACCAAAGTAGCAGCGACTGCCTTCGGAGTTCTTTGGGAGGTCAGCGGACACGTTCAAGTCGTGCAGAAATTTGCCCTCTGGCTCTTATCGTTTCGGACAATAGGACGCCTAAAATTCGGATTGGTCTATGATAGATCGTGAGAGAGATAAGTTCTTTCTAACATTTGACAAAAGCGCATCCACTTCTCTTTCGCAACTCGAAGCGCCACTGCGTGTGCGGCGCCGCGGCCAACCTAAGCCTGATCAGACTTGTTGTTAATTATATCTCAAAGGTCAATCCAATCGTCTTACTATCTCCGCTGCTCACCGATGTCAACACCACTGTTTATTGTCTGCACTCAGAACGTGGTGGTTTAACACTCTCACATATCGCATGTCTATGTAGACCATTGCTGCCGGTGCACCTTCCCGAGACGACCACGTCGAAGAACCAACCTATTTAGACCCCTCGGTATACAGTAAGCATTAATTAGACTCGCTTAAACCTTGGAGAGAGCTTGCATGGATAAAACCCGTACACGAAACTGGACCCAATTTCAAGTCATTGACGTTGCGGAACTTAAAATTTTAGCATAGTCCCCCACACTTGGGATATCAGTTACAAGTACAAATCGTGGTAGATATCACAAATTTGAGGGGACATGCTTAAAGTACTCATTATAAGAGCCGGCCCATTAGGTTGTAAGCCTCCACTAGCAGACGTACTCAACCTTCGAAATTCGTCGAGGGCTGTACAAAGTAGTATGCCTGACGTTTCACTCCACCATAATTAGATCAACCACAATCATTCGTCAGGAGCACCGCCCCCACCGGGTTCCTGTATCATTTTAGCTTCCGGAAGGGATGCAGGTTCGTGTAAACGCATGCGGGGAAAGTTACGTAGTAACCATCCCAGGCCGAGTACTAAGAACGTGCCTGGTATATCTATGCAAAGCGTCAGGATTCGTTCATCCATAGAAACTCGCAAGAAGGCAGATACGAGACTCACAGAACTTCCACCGATACTCATGAAACTGTGACGACGCTCACATGATTGGGAAGATGTACACTAATCTAAATGTGAAGATACTCACGGTAGTGTGGGTTCTCTCGTCGAAGTTAAGCAGTGCTGTGAGCAAATGGCCTAGTAACCTTGCACTCGGGCTAGCTTAGTGCGCTCCGGTGTACTCTCGCTTGTGAAAGCTTTCGAACGTTTCTGAGTTGCTCGCTACCAGCGCGGCCCGCGGATGTGCAAGTTCACACGCTCACCTTGATAAAGGTGAGGATCCATTGAATTAGTCCGTCATCTCACCACAATTACAGACCTCCGAAGCGCTTGATCCCCCAAAATGCCTAGCACAGCGAGCGCGTTCCCAATTGATCTCAAAAAGTACAGAAAGTCAGTGTCCTCTTGCAGTAGACTCGGATCGTGTGCTCAATAAGGGTTCCCGTAACTCGGATGTGATTAGATTGACCCTTGATCCCTCCAAGCCTCAGTTGACTGCAGAGCAGAAATCGACTCTTCTACACAATATCCAGCTTCTCCGTGATGCTCTGGTGCTCTTCACCGCAACAGGTGCTGCTCGAGGAGTGAGCGGGCACACTGGTTTGTGGCTTTGATCTGATAGCTTGCTTTTCGCTTACCGTTCGCATCAGGTGGAGCTTATGATACCATTCCGGAGGTGTGCATCCTCCTTAGCTTATTCGAGGCATCGGAGAAGTACCTCCCCATCGTCTTCGACGAAGCAGGTATGTAAATGAATATATGCGTCTTTTGGACTTGACCTAACAATATACCAAGGTCACCGTGTCGCAACTCAATACCTCCTCTCTGCTCTCGATGGGCACATCCCCCCTGAGCATCTCCTTCACTACCGTGAAGCCAACTCAAAGTTACCTGGTCACCCCGAACTAGGTTTGACACCTGGTGTCAAGTTCTCCTCTGGCCGTCTCGGTCACATGTGGCCCATGGTGAACGGTGTCGCCCTGGCAAACAAGGAGAAAGTTGTCTTCTGTCTGGGTTCCGATGGTTCCCAGCAGGAGGGTAACGATGCCGAGGCTGCTAGATTGGCCGTCGCGCAGAACTTGAACGTCAAATTGTTGATCGATGACAATGACGTCACTATCGCCGGACACCCATCTCAGTACCTGAAGGGTTACGACGTCAGTAAGACTCTCGAGGGTCACGGTCTCAAGGTCTACACCGTTCAGGGTGAGGACATCGACGCCCTGTGGGCCGCCATTGCCGCTATTGTCACCCACAATGGTCCTGCTGCTGGTAAGCCTCTCGATTTCCCATCGTAACTTGAATTTTGATGCTGGTTCAGTCGTCGCCAAGCGTCTTATGGCGCCAGGTGTTGCGGACATCGAGGGTAGCACTCACGGACACGATGTTATTCCTGTGAAGGCCGCTATCAAATACCTCACCGCGCGGGGATACCCCACTTCAGTGTCGGAGGACATCCTCACCAACATCAAGCCTTCGAGCGTGCCATACTCGTACATTGGCTCCACCAAGGAGGTTGGCGCAAACCGTGTTGTCTTTGGCGAAGCTGTCAACTTGGTGTTGGACAAGCTTAGCAAGGAGGAGGCTGCTGAGAAAGTCATGGTGATCGACAGTGAGTTAATTTATAAATTTAAGAATTTAGCTCATCTCAAATAAAAAAATAAAAAAGGTGATCTCGAGGGTTCCACTGGTCTCAAGGTTATCCACCAAAAGCACCCTGAGGTGTTTGTTCCATCCGGTATTATGGAACGTGGAAACTTTTCGACAGCTGCTGGTTTCGGTTTCGATGCGAACAAGTTCGGTGTCTTCTCGACGTTCTCCGCTTTCCTTGAGATGGTCATCTCTGAGGTCACCATGGCCCGCTTGAATAACTGCAATGTTCTTAGTCATTTCTCGCACTCTGGTGTTGATGAGGTGTGTGAATTATCGATGTTAGATCTGAGGTTTGAAGCTCACTTCATCAATAGATGGCCGACAACACTTGCCACTTTGGTATCAACTCCTTCTTCGCTGACAACGGTCTCTCTGATGTTCAATCGTGGTTGTACTTCCCTGCCGACCCATTGCAGATGGTGGCTGTCATCCAGCGCGTCTTCTTTGAGCGTGGCCTCCGCTTCGTCTTCTCTACGCGTTCGAAGGTGCCTTACATCCTCAAGGAGGACGGTACCAAATTCTTCGGTGACGGCTACGAGTTTGTGCCTGGTAAGGACGAGACGATTGTTGAGGGCAAGGCTGGGTATGTTGTCTCCTTCGGTGAGATGCTCTACCGTTCGTGGGACGCTGTCCTGCGCTGCCGCCGGGAGGGCCTGGATGTTGGCTTGATCAACAAGCCTACGCTCAACTTGATCGATGAACAAACGCTCAGGAAGATCGGCTCGAGCCCCTTCGTGCTAGTCGTTGAGTCATTGAACCAAAAGACCGGGGTATGTATCCGTTCATGTGTAGTAGGTTGACACTAACGTCTCTTTCAGCTTGGTTCGAAGATGGGTACATGGCTCATCGAGCGCCAGCTCACGCCCAAGTACGGCTACATGGGTACGATCAAGGAGGGCTGCGGTGGTCTATCCGAACAAATCCCTTACCAAAACCTCGACCCTCAATGTTTGTCTCGTTCTTGAATTTAGTGCTGACTGATGTTGATCATGGCGTTTCTACAGCGATCATTCTGAAGATCAAGCAGTTGTCCAACTAGAAAATGGAATTTATATTATAGAGAAGGCTTTTCAAAAACACAATATTACTGTAATGCAATCGCAATTTGTACTGTTACCTTGTTGAATGACGAATACGAATTCTTGATCGTATTAAGCACCTACGGAGAAAAAGATCAGTGATTCTGAATTTTCAAATGAACACCAAGTCAAATGATAAGTCAGAGAACCGAGTTTCGACACCAATCATCAAGAGATGACTTTGAGACGGCACTTCCTAATTGCATTCGGTTACAGATCATCGTAGAACATGAAATAGATGATTTTAAAACAGTAAAATCCTCACTCACCAGCATAATCGGTATGAGGAGCAGTTAAAAGTTGGAAAGTATTTAAGGTTTCAATTTAAGCTCCGATCTAATAAAACAGGAAAAGCATTTGTCGCCTATCCGCTTTCTCACGACTACAGCCGAGCGTCTCAGGGGATAAGCTGTTAGCAACTGCTAACAAGAAACTCCCCATTAACTAGCTAGAAAGACTAACATTCATCAGCGGTAAGCTCGACGTCCTTTATCATCCAAGATTCATCCTTTATTTTCCTACGTTTTTCTCATTTTTAAGTACATTTTTGAGCCACGCAATAGACGATCTCCTTGTCGAGATTACTGTTTTATCTTGGATAACTACTTTCTGGCATGTTGGGTTATGTCGTATATTCGGTCTTTGTTGCAGGGATATCCTCTTTCAATCTTTTATCTTTAACTCATACTCCCTTTATGTCTCGACGGCACTCACATATTCCCAGAAATTCTCCATGGAGAACACCATGGCAAACATGCCAGTCGAATCGGCTTCCGCTATTGTGCAAGGTACATTTTTTTAAATCAATCATCTTAGTATTTTATTCTTCGCTAACCCTTGACATGCAGCTGTAGACCCTAATGACCCTCCTCCGAAACGCAAACCTGGTCGGCCCAAAGGAAGTGGGAAGAAACAACCTCCTGATCCCGCTATCATCAGCGAAAAGATCAAACGTCCGGTGGGCCGCCCTCGTAAGGATGGTTTACCTGCGGGATCCGTCGGCGCTCGGAAGGCAAATCAACAACGACGATCGAGTGTAAAGCTGAGTGCGGATGCACCACAGCTTCCGCCGGGCGTGCCATTCCCTGGGGTGCGTGACCTAGTTACTCAAGGTTGCCGAAGCATTGATCATTTGTCGGTAGGCATATTATCCACAACACCCCGGCATCCCACCCCCATGGCAAGGATTCACCCCTCAAGCCTCACAAACTACGCCTCCTGTTGCGAATGGCACAGTTCCGAACGCTCAGCATCCTTCCATAGATCCCAACCTTAATCGTGACGAATGGGCGGAACTATCATGTACAAAGCCCAACGTACTCATGCAGGCCCTCTTAGGAGCTATCGCCGCACCTAATCCTATCGCTAGCGGAGGACCTACTGTTGAAGAAGCTTTTAGGTCCCACCTTGCTTCACTCATGCCATCTCAAAATCAGAACAAGGATGCGCATCCCATTCCTTCTCTCTACTCGGTTCTCAGGACTTTGTGGCTTCCTTCATCACCATCTTATTTATCATTAATTGCGCCCCGGACGACTGCCCGAGTCACACACTCCGAGCATCGATTCTTGTATTGGGATCCGTTACCTCTTGTTCTTGCTGGTATTCATTGCACCGTGTGCGGGAGCACTCTCCAAAACCGAGGTCGTATCCGAAGCGGCCCAGTCAAAGTTTACGATCTCGACAAACCCTTCTTTATAATCGGATGCGAGTACGCGTGCAAAAGTTCATCATGTATCGCTAGCACATCTCCTGAAGGACGTAAATTCGCCAGCACGGATGCATCTGTTATGCAGGGACTTCCAGTAAGGCTGAGAGAAGAGTTTCCAGCGCGGTTGTTGCAGGGTGACGCCGATCTGGGCCCTGGAAGCAATGTCTGGAATTGGCATGCTGTCGGGGTTTCCAAGATGCTTTGGAACATGGTGAAAGCCTGTCTTAAAGTTGGGATGCCGAAGGACAACATTCTCAATATCATCAGCGCCGTCCAGAATCCGCCTGCTGATGAGAAAAGGGACCAGGACCAGGACTATGATGTCGACGATAGCGGTGTGGGTCCTGATATCTTCCGTCGAGAAATCGACAACAATAACCAAGTGTGTATCTACCCGCCTTTTGCCTCTTGTCTGCTAATTGGGCAAGCAGGATGCTATAGGCGAGTTCAGCGATGCATGGAAGGCAGATTCTAGTGCTCCAGAACCTGGCCCATCGACCCAGATTCATCCCACCATGCCTCAACCCTCGTCATCTACTATCGGTAGCGCTACGCCTGATCATCCTACTGCATCAGTGTCCGCGTCCGTGCAGCCGCAGCCACAACCGCAACCGCAACCTCAGGCACAGGCACAGGCTCCGCCGCAGGTACAACAGTTTGCTTTCGGACAGCCAGGCCCGTATGTATCGTATGCCTATCCCGGGTACTCATATTACCCCCAGCACCCCCAAAGTCAAAATGCTCCACCTCCATCAGTTTCTCAGCCGCATACGCCAGGTGAACAAAATGGGCTTAAACGAGCGTATGGTTATGGAGAGACCAATAATGAAGTTGCGATCCTAGAGCCTTCGCAGAAGCGAACTCGGCACTGCTGCAAGTGCGGTTCGCAGGACTGCAAGGGTAAGGGCGGACGCACGTTTTGTATGAATGCGTGTCAGGATTGCGGGAAGATAGATTGTAAGGGCCGGAATAGCAGGCGTCCGGACAAGGTGTGCTCAGAAGCGTGGAATTAGGTGTAGGAGTGTGTTGGTATCGCGGGTCGTGCAACAAGAAAACTTCTTGCCTACTCTGGGAAGCGTGACGTTCTGTATTAACATTACATGTTACGTGCCATTGTGTTAGTTTTTTTCATCCCTCTGTTATGGAAAGCCAGAGCACCGTGCTCATTTGCCAGAGCACCGTGCTCACGTGCATTGCCTTATTAGGCAAAAAGTTTCGACGGGACTCCAGACACGCCTTGGAGCCAACCCAGTATTTGCACCTAGTAAAACAAGTGACTACGAAGTATAATTTCAACCTCGAAAAACGACGGTCCAGTCACGAAGTACACTAACACAATTCGAATATCACCATTCATCCACTGCGCCATCATTCTCTGACTCATCACTCGAAAATTGCCAAACAATTAAGGGTCCAACACCCGCAGAACTGCCATCCAATGGAACATCAGGTTCATCCAGCTCGGCTAGAGCGTTTAAGTTGTGGACGTGAGAATCACCTTTGGCCTCGTCAGTATATAATTGATTAAAGGAGATTTGCGTCGTACCTAGGCCCAATCCTCCACGCACGCCACCCATGTAATACATGTCATCCGGTTCCTCGTTGAAAGGTAAATCGGCATGGCCACTGATCAATGTCAATGCACCGGTGGCGGCACCTTCATTTTCCGTCCGAGTCAGTAGTAAGTTGGGATGTGGGTTCTCTGCAAGCTGTACAGCAGACAGCACATTCCTATATACAGTCCAAACTGATGACCGAGTCACTGCAGGGCGCCCCATTGCATCATAACAATGCTCGATAAAGTTGCCAAGCATAGGTGGGACAAGGTCGAATACCGGGTTGGAAGCATCGATATAGACATTGCGAACGTAGTCGATGCCCTCGCGATCTATAGAAACCTAGTTGGCATAGTCAAGTAAGCCTTTGTGTGCGGTCACTTGTGCAAATGAATACCTTGAAATCCAATGCTCCGAAATCTTCGGGAGAATGGTAGATAAGAGTTGGGACACCGTGTGGGAGTACCTAGGGGGATTGTAAGCACACATTTTAATGAGACAGAAATAAGTAGATACCTTGTTGCGGTCACGCCTCTTGGCGGAATTGTTCACTCGGTCTCTATAAGCGTCAAGCTCCTGCTGCAGCCAGGGTATAAAAACCCAACGAAAAATCATCCTAGAAGACAACAAGACATATAAGGGCATAGGACCATAAGACAAGCGCTACGTACATTTGGAGAGTATCCGCTGAGTCGTACCAACCCTCAATGACACCTTCGTCCAGCAAATTCTCGAAGCCAGGTGTGAACCTACGCCGGAGTTGTGACCAAGTGATTTCCGGCATTACGTTTTTCTTCGTGCGCATCCAACGATGTTGCAGAGTTCCTTGCAGGGTTGGGTCATAGCGCTGGCGAAGAAGCGTCTGCGCGTTCGCAATGCCATAATTTTCGGACCCTAAATCGGATTGAGTGATCAGCGGCATATCTAGCACTTGCGTCAGTGAAGTATTTACAAATGGCATATCACTCACGGCCAAGTTCTGCGATTGTGTCGAGATAGTAGTTGAGGATTAACTGTGGGTTTCTGTTAGAATGCCAAACTCGGATCCACATTATCCGCCCTGAAAACGGCTCGATTCCAGTGTGAAGACCGAGCCCAAATCTGAGCCATTTGTCGTGCTGGTCAACGGCAAAGAGATCGTTAACGCCAGCTGCCCAGAAGCGCTTTCGTTTCAATTTTCTGGCCTTACGTTGTCGCACGAGTTCTGGTTCATAGGCAGCGAAGTAAGACATCATGACTGATCTATTATAGTCACGGTTGCGATGTCAGTCTTTGACAAACAGATCAACTTGACAAAATTACCTAGATACACTCATACTCTTTTCGTGAAAGAGCAGACTGATCATCTCTCGTGTTCCGGCGTGAGGGTACATCTTGCGAAGATCCGTCACAGCTTCGTGGATTGTTTCTATAGTGTGACCCTGCCGGCGAGACCGTTCAAGGCCCATGTCCACACGGATTTGACGAAACTTTGTGAGTCTAGGATAGTTATGAGCAATTAAGTCAGCTAATCATAAATATCGTATACGTACCCGATACCGTAGCGTTCTGTATTGAAATGTTTTTGTAAGGCCTGGACGATTTCTTTGTCGTTGAGCCGTGTCTTCCAATAGCGTAGTATATGAGGCGCGAGTTCATCTAAGGGGGCTAGGATGAAGATCAAAGTCAGGGAGTGGTATTGAAGCGAATGCGCCACACTTACGTGTTGGTTTATGCTGGTTGGGCATGATAAGGGGTGCAGGACGGTATGGTCCCACTTTACGATGCTGTTATATTTATTATCTCCGTAAAGTCACAGTAAAGCCTCCGACTTACCTTGTTCTGAACTTCTGATGAAGTTCTGACTTGCGCACTGGTTAAGGTCCTCGGATATCACTCAACTTGCAAGGTATGTCCATAGGTACTGTAAAAGACTTACCTTGTTCTGACTTCAAGTTGTGCAGTTAAGGTCCTCGCCGACTCCTCGGATCACATGCGCATTGCGCACTGCGCATCGCCTCTTTCATGCCGCACTTCCATGTGCCTTTCATTGGTGTTAGATCGCCGGATTACATGCGCATTGCGCATCGCCTCTTTCATGCCGCACTTCCATGCCTTTCATTGGTGTTAGATCGCCCCTTTCATATTGTGCAAGCTGTGCTGGTGCATGCCGCAAACTGCAGATCGCCTCTTTCATGCCGCAAACCTCACACCACTTACATGCCTCGCCTCTTTCGTTCATCAAATCACAGAGGTTTATGGCGCTCTTTCATCCTCCCTCTTTCAATTCATCATCCTCCCTCTTTCAATCCTCCCTCTTTCAATCCTCCCATGCAAATCGCCCCATTGATGCCGCAAACAACCTCGGGCTTCACCACTCCGGCTTCACCACATGCTCAGAGGCTCCAGTACGTGTTCTCACTTGGCGCTCTAGCTTAGTCTCACTCACTCATTCTGTTGGTGCTCTAGCTTAGTCTCACTCATTCCGAGTAACTTGTTCACCATCTGAATGCTCATTCTGAGTTACTGACGGTCCGTTCACCATCTGGATGCTCATTCTGAGTTACTGACGGTCCGTTCACCATCTGGATGCTCATTCTGAGTTACTGACGGTCCGGTAGATGTGCTCTCATTTTGCTAACTAGGTAGTATGGCCACAGAGGCTCTGACCGCTCGTTCTGAGCGACTGACCGTATTTAATCCTGCATTGAAATATATTGTTTCTCGCACCTTCATCGTGTCTGTCCTCGTCTCACACCTTCAACATTCATGGCCTCCTACGAACTTGCGTCACAGTTCACTGAAGATGCGTTTGCCAAAGAAGATCTCATTTGTGAACGTTCTGCCTGTGCTGCAAAGATTTTGAAGGGAGATCCATGTTTCTACATTGCGACAATCGTCATTGGCCAGCGCGGGCGCTTTGTTTGCGCAACTTGTCACCGGCACTATCAAGGCAAAGCAGCAACATCAATGAGGCCCACTGCTCAACGTCCGAACCCTCAGCGTCCGAACCCTCAAGGCAATGCTCAAGTTATCCGGCAAAATATCAATGCTGCATGGAGACCAGGTTTGATTGATTTCATACTCGCGTCCATTTTACATTTACTGATGTGATCTCTCAGCGGTAGCTCAGCAGCCGCCACCACGTGTAGTGGCTACTAGTGCTGGGCCAGATATAGCTGTCCCTTCTAGCTGGGCTCAGCCTGGCTACTCAGTAAACCATGCACAATACGGTGCCGAACGAGAACGCTGGGCTAAGCAAGCATATGCTGTACCCCCAGCGGAGACTATTAGCTTGGAAATTACCGCTGTTCGGGAAGGTGGAAATAGAAGGAAGGGCGCTCGTGGTATACCTTTTGGAGTACGTAGATGGATTCTGCTACATCTATCGCATACTGACAACTCTGAATTCTGAATTTCAGAACATATGTGAGGGCCGAAAAGACGTTGATGCACGCATTGACGCACCCGGACTCATCACACTTTCGCTGGATACCATCTTGCCGAAGATCCAAGCTTTTGCGACAGGCTTTCCATGGCGCCAGGACCAATTCGTCATTCGAGATGGTGGATGGGTTGATTTATCAACCCATCCGCCACGTCAGCCTTATTTTTACTCCCAATGCACGCAGGCAACTCGCAAAGGCTTGCGCGCTATGACATTCAAGTCGAAAATTTTTTTATTGTATGTCGTTGTGCCCACGGCTCAATGGGAGGACTACGAAACGTGGCTTGAAAAAGCTGAAGAGGTTTGTATTTTTCAATTATACGATGCCGGTACATACTTACCAAAAAATCTATACCCTTAGGAACGATTCAGCATGGGTTCACAGTCTGAGCCACTCTTTCTACCTTCTGCGACAAGGAGCATCCATTCAAGCGTCCAATCAAGCGCGCTGGCTGTGGCTTCTGAGCCGCTCTTTCTACCTTCTGCGACAAGGAGCATCCATTCAAGCGCGCTGGCTGTGGCTGGCACTCAGGCTGATTCGTTGACTATCTCATCAGTCGAAGCACCATCTGAAGCGGCACTGTCCAAAGCGCCAGTCAAGCGGCCGTTTCAGCGTGAGATTGCGAGTGTCCCATCCTCGCCTCCCCTCAAGAAAATGGCATCTGCCAATGTTGGTTTCCGTTCTCCAGATCGAGAACAGCTGCGGGAAGTTTTGCAGTCTGGTGGGACTACAGACATAGATGTCCGACAAAGTAAGTACGTGCTATTACTCTTAGTCCTTCTCTGACATCACACCTCCTAGTGCTCACTATACAGCACGAGAATATTGAATTCTTCCCCATCCCAACACGCCCGCTATCAGTCATTTTAGACGACCCAAAGCTTCATGCTGCCTTCCGCACGGACACCGAATTGAGCCACAGCGGCCGACTTACAGTTCAGACCTCGACGGACGACATGCTTGGCGTTGGAGGCTTCAAGACGGCCCATCCTGGGTTCTTGACGCTTTTATCAGCCCCCGAAATTCCTTTAGGTTCACGCCCACGCCAGAAGGTCGCTGTCAAGCGACCATTTTACAAGAAGTACCCTCCAGGCAGCAGCACAAACCCGATCAATTTTTCGATTGGACGCTATACGATAAGTGACGAGCTTCCAAAGCTGTTCAGAGAAGCCAATGTCTTGTACTGGGCACGCTCATTGCTCACATTTGCATATGAATACATAGACCATTGTGTTGCTAATTCATCCGACACTCCGCCCTTTCACATCCCTCGCTTGCGTTTTGTCGAGGCCGGTCTCGCATTGTCACACGATCACACACAACCTGGCCACAAATCAAAGTCACTGACCATGCCTCGGGCTGGGTACCTCGTCGAAGAGTTGATCACCGATGATTTCATCAAATATATCCATAATATGGATTGCAACCCTATGCTTGATCCATACGAGGTTGGCTATGAAATCGCCGAATTTCTAGCTTGCACGCAACACATACAGTTTGCCAAAACCGGCGGTCTCGCTTTCATTTCCGATTACCAAGGTGGATTGGAGATTTTGTCTGACCCTCAAGTTCTTACACATCCGTACGTGATTTCATTTTAAAATATTACTCGTAACTCAACTGGGGACTATAGCCTGGTCAACAAAGGGAAGGATGATATCTTCGGGGATGGCAACATCGAACGTGCAGTTAGCACATTCGAGAAGGAGCACAATTGCAACAAGTTTTGTAAATGGAGTGGCTTTAAGTTGAAAATTTACGAAAAGTTGGAAATTGACGAAGCAGAGACGGAGACAGATTAATCTTGGGACTTGTAGATTTCTTGCTGGGGCTTGTAGATTCACGTTTTGTTTGGACATGCTTATATCAAAGTATTATTTGCACGCAGTGTTTGGGGTCCCTCAACTGCATGTGACCAAAGTCGCTGGCAAAACGAGCACGGTGCTCCGGCTTTCCATACTCTGTAGCCCTTGCCTAAATTATATTATTGTTCCGGAGAATCGTCGGAGTTGGTAAGGTAATTATATTGGTCGATAAATAATTATCTAGCGGACGGAGATCCACATAGACGCTGGCTGGCAAGCATAGCCTTTGAGATTATCAGATTACGATG
>JABCPU010000403.1:0-59582 GCA_016800925.1 Suillus spraguei | reverse complement strand
ACGCGTTGTTACCGTTCCCTCGAAAAACAGTATAGGGACTGAAGAAAGGGAAATCCATGCTGCTACGCCGTGAAGACGAAGAAGTACCTGCGCTCATTGCGCCAGAACCAGTCGTGAAACTGTCTCCTCCATATGAGGAGTAAGAAACCGCGCTACTAGGAGGTTCTAACACGCTGTCAGTGCTCATACGACGGCGCTTGGCAGTATGCCCCGTCGTGCCGAAATTCGAGTTGGCGTTCGTATTGGCGTTGTTGGGAACATTGCCGCCGCTATTAGTATGCGGAGATGCGTTAGAGCCCGCTTCCCCGTCGATACTGTCGACCCCCGAGAACGGTAACGCCTCATTGGTGACACTATTGACGCCAGCCATACTGGGTGGTACCCAATTCCGACTGAGATAGTCCGGGTGATATGGCCCAGGGAAGGGGTTATACACTGCATAAGTGTCACCCAAACACTCGGGCAATACGGTCCCTCGTGAACTCTCCAGAAGCATACTAAAGGTACGTCGTGCAGCATCAGGAGTAGGCGTCAAGGTTATAGTCGGCTGTCTCCCGTGTCTCCCGAACGCTGAGAATTCGGAAGATGTAGGGGAGGGCGTGGATGTATGCAATGCGTATTGGGGGATGTTGAGCATGGGGACTGAGGGGTGGTGACTGTGTGGGTGGTGGTGTTTGGACTGTGTTCGCTTGGGATCGGGCTTGGAGGGACGGGTGAAGGGGAGGGGCTCGGTTCGTTTAGGGCGTGGAGTTCTTGGATTACTGTCAGTGATACTGTGTGCGTGAGTTAGTACATGGCAGTACACAAGAAGGGGAAAGGGAAGCGCACCAGACCCGATCGCATCACATAACGTCCTCACAATGCCAGTCAATCTCTCCACTTTCCGTCCTTCGCGACGCATCTCAGCGTTGTACATCTCACACAAAATGTTGCGTAGACGCATGTCGAGAAACTCGCTGTCTCGTCCGGATGAGTGTTGCAAAAGTAGGGGTGTCGCTGATAAAATCTGTTTTGAAGGCAGAGAACGGACGCCAGTGGGCATGGTAAGTTCTGAGATGACGTGCGCAGGAGGAATGGTGATTGTCACCTCTTGATGACCATTGAAGCTATGACGATCAGGAACCACGCCTTCTTGGCTAGTCCCACAAGAGGGCCCATCGTGCTGTTGCGAAGCACTTTGAGAAAGCGTGAGGGAGGAAATGTCAGAAGAGTAGGATATTGGGCTCTGTGTGACATGGAGAGGTAGCGCGGGAGAAGGTAAAGGCTTTGTTGGGGAAGAGTGATGGGCGCGGAGGGCGAATGCGGTGAAAATGACGCTGATGGTGATTCTGGAACTGAATGCGTGCGCATCACGCTTATGAATAGGTGATTCGAAAAAAAAAAGAAACACAGTATAGCAGCACACCTTGACCGTTGGAACTTGAAACATTAAGACTCTGCAACACCCGAAGACCTTCCTTGCCCAATTCGCCCCAAGCCCACCCACAATCAATAATAGCCCGACAGCGAGCACCGAGACCTTCTCTTGCTATGCTGACCCGAAGTCCCTCTAGCTCCAGCTCCTTAGCGGCTAAATGAGCCTCGCAAGCGTGTAGCTCCTCTTGAGCTTGCAAAAGTTTGGTGGTAGAAGAGCTATGTGCTGTAGAATTGGTACAAGGGAGAGACGTAAATGATGTAGAGCCTGATGGTAGAATCAGTGATGAACGAGGATCCCGTGTAGCCTTGGAGGATTTGGAGACTTTGATTAGGCGAGTAACACTGATATGAAGGTCAACAGAGAGCTGATACAGAAAGAGTTAGGAAGGACAGAATTTCCCTGTCGCGCAGAATAGCTGCTATGTCTTCCTCAAGCTTTATCAAGTGGCCAAGCTGGTCGCGCCAGTTCTCGACCGCCCGATTGTAGAGCTGGAGAGCATCGTCCACGCCGGCGAGGGTATCAACGATGGTGCCAATAGTTTGGGCTAAGGAGACCGAAGAGCTAGGTATGGCAGAAGGAGAGGCAACTGTGAATGCAGAAAGAGATGCGAGAGCAGCATGTGATATGGGGAAAAGATGAACTGAGGGTGCTGTAGTCATACTTCAGATCTGCAGTCTGCAGAGACGCCATCTTCAGCGAAATCGCACCACGTGACCGTTCAGTTTTCCCAAGTTATACTAATACACTGATCTACCAGAGTACGACTTCCTCTTGGTCCCTGCGAGGTACGTAGCCACACTTGCGAGTCCGTTAAATGGCAAGGATTTAAGTTCTAAATATAACGCTGCAGTAACAATCCTGTTCCTGTGGAACAATTACGGTTTCATATTGCCAAAGGCACATTGTCCTTACCTGCCTCATCGAATTATGATGCTCACCCCTCATACACCACCATCACAGAATTCCCCAATGTTACCGCCAGATACAGTTCCAGTCGCTCGTCATACCTCACACGCTGATTATCGCACGGGGGATCTGAAACTAGGCCGCATTGCTGTTCTCGCTGATTTGAGAAGGTATCTGCAGGTTCCATTCGATTGCTTAGTGAAATGCGTCGGTGCCGGGCCCTCTCAGCCGAATCTGCAGCGGATACGCAACAACTTGACAAAGTGCAAGATTCTCACCGACGACGAGAGTGGCTTGCGATGGACAGACTTTACCCCACCTGCCATATCGAAAGAGTCCGAAGAGAATGCGTTTAAGCCCCTCGGTCGCATCATCGCTGAAATTTTGGCGGAAGTCCCGGATCACGGAGTGTCCTTCCTAGCGAACCCAAACGGAACACCCCTCTCGGAGCGCAACAATACTTCCAGGCCTGATGGATACCTTGTACTTAGCAACGAAAAACCCGAGCCCAAGATCCATTGGTTCGATATTGCTGTGCCATTCGAGTTCAAGAAGGGACGGAATATTGAGTCTCTCCGAGATGTAAGTTGTTACAGATCGATCTTGTCGGCGTCCGCTCATAAAGCCTACTCTAGGACGAAGAAAAAATAATCTGGAGCCTTCACAATATCATGCGCGAGGATCCTCTTCGTCGGTTTGCGTTTGGTATCACAATAGAGGACACGCAATTGAGACTGTGGCTCAGCAATCGCGCGCTCCTTGCGGTTACAGAACCTATCAACTTCTTCGAGGTACGCAGACATATCGTGCTGGGTGTCAGGGCGCTAACAGGCATGGTACATCTAGAATATTGATGGTGTTATCACGCTCTTTTACGCTCTTGGATTTGCGTCTAAGTCTTCTGCTGTGAAAGAGCTCGGATGGGACCCCACTGTCGAGCGGATCCGTGATGGGGAGGTTTTCCAATACAAGTTCACTATTGGGGATGAAGTGTTCACCACGACACGTGAACTTGCAACTTATGGCGCAGACTCTATGGTTGGGCGTGGAACTCGCGTGTACGAAGCTACGGACGCCGAGGGAAAGAAAGTTGCCGTCAAAGATTCATGGAGAGAAGCTGGACGTCAATCAGAGGGCGAGATCCTAAAAAATATCTTGGCTTCCTGTGAGAAGAAGCTGCAACCGGATGAGTTGGCGAATGCCAAGAGGCACTTCGTTGGAGTCCGGCTCTGGCAGGATGTCGCAATCGACGATACCCGAGACGAGACCCCGATGGTTGCAGAAGAGCATAATCGTACCTGGGTGTCCATCGATCTCAATCCTACCCTCTCCACGAAACGACATTTATCTAGCAAAGGCGACGTCCCCGACTCTGGTCAGCTGTCTGCCCTTTTTTCCACACAATTGGGCATTATTGCGCACAAAATCCCACGCAGAGTCCATACTCGCACTGTCTTCCATGATGTCGGAGTCGCTCTCAAGGATATCACCTCTTTGGCCAATAATCTGACTTGCTTGTCCGGTGCACTTATGGGTGAGCAAACCACTGTCACTCTCCTTTCTCAGTCACTCATTCAACCTTAGCCTTGTATTATTTGCACAAAGCAGGCTGGGTTCATCGCGATTTCAGCGTCGGGAACGCAATTTGGGTCGAGGGTGTGGGGAAGTTGGGTGACTTCGAGTACGCAAAAGAGATAGATTCAGACTCTTCTAATGATGTTCGAACGGTAAGAGTTTTTGAAGATGATCTCTTTCACTGTTAACTCGTCGACAGGGAACAATGCATTTCATGGCGGTGGAAGTAGAAAGCCAGAATTACCTTTTCTTCCCACGTCATGCACACCATCGGCAGCAACCTTCATTTCGCATGAATTTCCTGCACGACATTGAATCCATATGGTGGGCATTTACCTGGATTTTATTTTATCACACGGACACGAAGACGGCGAACGCCGACCATTCCTTTGAAGCACATGCTCAGTTGAAAGAATATCATTCGGCCTTCCCTGGTACGGTCGGCCAGACATCACGCCTTCACTTCTTCCTCCACACTGGACAACTCCAAACGAAGCTTGAAAATCTCCTTTCAAAGACGTGCTTTAATGTTTGCAGCCCTATTATTCCTGATTTCGCACATGCTCTCCAAGATGGCTACGAAAAGGCGGAGGCAAAATTTCCCACGCTAACGCTCGACGATGCTCTTCTGAACGATATGCACACAAAAGCGGCAACATATCTTAATGATGCGCAACGGCGTGCTGGTGGCATAGAACTTTGTCCGCTCTCCAATCTCCTGAAGCAGAAGAGGCCCAGACCGGGAGATGAAACATCGCTTCCGCCAACAAATCAAGGGAAGAAGGCTCGATATGCTTGATTTTTGATTGTTTGTATGAGAAAGAACCAGGAGATGGTAGCTTGGCGTCTCGTAGCTGATACAACTATCTGATGCTAATGGCTGGGCCAGCCATGCAGTGCGTGATATATAACTCCGTAGATACGTCTGGGCCGAGCATGTGATATAGGACGGGTGAGTCGAATTGGGTATATCAGGCATGATTAGACACGGTCGGGCCCGGATGGATACACTACATGCCATGATATTGGGACGTCGGCAGATACGTTTCGGCCCAAGTGAACGTGGTATATGCCAGGGAATTGAAAATTGGGTTGATATAAAGGCCCGGGTGTTTGGACTGCTGTAGACACAGACGGGCCTGGGTGGATGCACTATATGCCATAGCATCGGCAGATACGGTTGGGCATACGTGGACGTGGTATGTGCCAGGGGTATAAGAAACTCGGTAGACACAACTGGGCCCAGAAGGCGGTATATACCAGGGTAGTGGAAATTGGGTGAATATCGAAGGGCCCGGGTGTTTGGACCGCGGTCACGGACAGACGCGTGCAAATCTGCAGCCGGCATGCTCCACCCGAGATCATAAGACGGGCTGTCCATCAACTCGTCGACTTCCTCGTCAAGCGACTGGATTATTGGAGATGCCTTGCACTTCCTGTGTTGGGACATGATCCAAGTCACGTCAAACATTGCTGGCGATGCGAAGTGAGGTTTGTCATGGATAGCTGATTGCTAGTGTCGGGGTTGATAGGCGGATCTCAACTACATGGCAAGGATTATCGCCCCAGACAAAGCAGTTGAGCTTGAGGTGGTCTTTGACAACAATATGCAGATGCTTATGCTGAGGAGCACTGACAAAAACCTCGAGCATTTCGGCCACAAGTGATAGGATGTCTTTCCGTCAAGTGTAAGACCGTTAAGATTATGATGGATCATCCCGTCAATAGGCAGGTCGACCTTTCAAAATATCGGAATATCACATCAGATCACTCACCTGCCATAGCTTGACACGTCAAATTCTGGCTTCTTCTTGTGTTTGATGACCTCTCGGAGGTCACCAATAGTCTGCGCCCGCACAATGTCGACTCTGAAAACACGTTCAGAATTATCACCCAAGACAATGCAGTTAAGTTTGTACATCTGACGTTGAGAACAAGAGTAATAGTGTACCGGAGCGGTTAGTGCAGCCGCACCACGTGACATCACACGTCACTACAAGGCACAGTAGACTTTCTCATAATGCATCAACTTCACCGCGGGCCACGTGTAAATTGAGCCATAATGCATATGTATGAGGCTTGAGGGTGAGTGCCCCAGAAGGCAAGCGATGGGACTTAATATCATGACATTGCATCATGGACCCTTGATCTTAACATATAATATACGTGCGGGATCAAATGAATTAATGGACCATACATACTCCGCTGGACTGCTGAGGCAAAAAGACTACTCGGAAGTTCTGATACAGCTCAGTCAATATAAGGAATAACTACTGCTACCACCGATGCACAACACCTGGTTGTCCATCCATTCCAGAAGTATTCAAGAGCCTCTGAGAAGCAGCGATTGCGTCATGGAGCTCATCCACTGGGCCCACCAATCTAGCCATTTCCTCCAATGCCAATCTACCGTCTTCCGTCTTCTCCGCCAGCCATTCCTCGAGATGAGTCCCGAATTCTTCGAGATCGCCTCTGACGACCCGCAGATCTGTTAGCAGGGGGTTTCTATTTCCGTTGTATCTTCTCATGTCCGGTACGAGGAGGGATCCGGTAGGCTAGAAGAATATTAGCGTCAGGTGCGGCCCGGTGCCGGAAGTAAATACTAAACGAGAATCACCGTTTGTTGGCCATGGTGTTGGTACAAGTCACGGACCTCGTCCGGTGTGATGCAACTGGGCATCTCAAATGGGGTTAAGTCGAATTGGTCCTTCCACCAGCTATACTGATAGACCTTCACCACCCGATAGCTTGCCATTAGATCCCCCGATAAGTCAAATTTGTGGGTCCAGAACTTTCGGAAGAGGCCGTCATCGTCAAGAACTCCGACCTGCCACTCTATGAGCATCTTGACGATGTCACTGAGATACACCGGCAGGGCCGGAGATGTATTCTTAGTGGCGCATATGTTGATGAACGGGAAGACGAATCTCTGCAAGGCACACAAGTCAGCCGGAATATACAACCAGGTCATGTAAGCCTCACTTCAGCCTCCCATACAAGGTGTTGGACGAAGCGCTGCCGGAAGACAGCTGTCCGGGGCACCTGGCTGATATCAAGAGCCATCCGGATCGCGGTGAACCGCGAGGTAGCATATTCGAATGCATTTGCGGCATCCCAAATGGAAAAGACTGTGTGTGATTCTTGAGTCATGAAGATAATCGGTGGGTTAGATGGCAGACACGAGTCGGCAGTGGCAGTATCGAGAAGGAAATGAGAGCCCTTGTCAATGAGGATGTGGCAATTAAGTGCTTGGTATAAATAGTTCAAATTTCCGACCCGGTTGGATACCGTGGTCAAGGTGGTTGCGGCAATACCGTAGGCAATGCTGCCGAAATAAGACGATGCAGCGGAAATGAAAGAGCACATGGTATTGCTACCCAGTACCTCGTACTGTATAGACGAAGAAGCATAGATCTACATACGTAATTTCCATGGCTGCGGAGCGGGAATCAGATGATGATGAGTCTGATCGTGATTTGCCAGATATAAGGAAGGGAACATCCCTGACGAAAGTGACGTCAGACCGGCGAAACTGTCATTCGGACAAGCAAATGCTCGGTGCAGACAGTAGGGATTCGAATGATCCCAGAGAAATTGCTGCGGCCACAACACACTTCCAGTTAGCAGAGGTGGCTGATGGTGAAGAAATTGGGCTTGCATTGTTGATGCATGTGCAAGGTGTTTGGAACTCATTTTAATGTCAAACGCTGGTCTGAATGCCAGAGCAGCGGGTATCACTCCCATGTTCAATTGCCACTGCCGAAATCATTTGACACGGTATATAAAATTACGGCCATGCATGACTCCACTCTGGTTTGTACTCGAGCGCTCCAATCACCTCGTCCAATGTTTTCACCATCCGGCGTTGGAGTTGAAGCATCCGGTGTAACTTGCACATGTCCCTACCAGCATCGGTCACCCGATCCCGGGCGTTCGCAAAGGATCCGAGTATGCGCCGGTTATCTATGAGAACTTGTGAGGGTGTCCGACTATCGTTTAAGCCATGCACCGCATTCTCGACTATCGCATGCACATGTTCATCGTCTTATCAATCATTAGCGCAAGGTCGGGATAGATCTCAGTGACACGCTCACCCATGTCGTTGCCGATGGCTTTCATTCGTCGATTCCTCCGGAACTTCATGCATTCGACCGGATCTGCATCTTAGGTTGTGAATAATTGCGCATCCTCTTATGAGAACCATAATACCGCTCACCGAAAAACAGGTGCGCGTCGTCGTCACCATTTAATTCCATGGGCACAGCAGAAGTTGAAGCGGGTGCGCCGGACGATGCTGATGTTTCTGAGTCAAGTCAATGGCTCACCTCTACCGGATACGGTAGGGCTCAGGCTTACCTTTCCTGCTAGAAGTAGGTCTCCAGCCAAAGTCGTACGTTGGTCCATCACCATCGGTCAAATCAATTATCTCTGGAGGCGGCGTCAACCCATGTCTCGTCCATCCATACGGACATATGGATAGCTTACCTGGTATGTCGTCACCGGTCAGGTCAATGACATTCGGCTGTGCAGCCTGTTCACCCGGAGGCGTTCCACCCCGCTCAAGATCGTGCTCGGTCTCCGTGGCACCTTGGTCTACTGGGGTGACGGGTCCCCAACCCAGGTCGTATACTGGGTCATCGGGGTGAACATAGCAGTTTCCGGTGTTCTGAACGAGGGCCGGGGCCATCCACCCGAGATCGTATGCGGGCGCTTCGGTTTCTTGTTGAATATGAAAGATATTATATCGAGGCAGATGCACTTACGCGAGGTTGAACCATCCGACGAGTTAGCTACAATATCCGGGTTTTCTGTGGTTAGGTCATTCCACCCGAGATCGCATACGGGCGCGGCTGAATCACCCGCCGAGCCAACGGCAACTGCCGCATTTTCGGTGGGTGCTGCGTTCCACCCGAGATCGTATGAGGGAGAGTTGACTTGTCAAACGCGTCAAGACTGATGATGCCAATTTTTACGAACTCACTTATCGCAGAACCGTTATTCGAGTCAGAGGCACCAGCCTCATTTGCATCAAATGCCGTGCCCCACCCGAGATCGTACGACGGTGTTTCATCGTTCATAAGTTCATCGACATCATCAGCAGAATCTGCGGAAGGCGCTATTGCAGTGGATTGCGCCCGGTTCCGTGCCACCACTTCTTCATCGAGCATACCTTTAAAAAATAATGCTAGCGTTTTTATTTCGGTCGATCTAAATCATAGGACTCACCAGCAAGCTCCATGATGGAATCTTGCACTCCTGCCATAGTGCGTTCGTACGCTCCGGGACTTGAATAGCCCAGGTGATTATTTAGGGTTTCGATCCGAGGTCCCGAACTCATGTCGTACCCTGAATTTGATTGATTTATTGGTACGGAGGACAATTCACCGAAGAAGAACTTACTTCTAAATTCCAGATTCCGGAATTCGGGTGTCCGTTCGTCTATTGGCGCACAATTAACCCACCATTTTACAGGGGCTTGGTCTTTGTTGGCATTAATAGAACACTTACTCTCTGAAGCCATGTTCTGCTGCTCGACAGTTGCTAAAGGCGATGAAAAATGCACGCGCCGGCTTGTCATTTTGAGTGGTCCTTGGGAGGGTGTTCAGGTGCAGGATGGCGTGATTATATGGGGAACAGCTGAATGGTCCAGTGGTGGGACATGTGGGTGATGCCTCGACCGCGTGTCAACAATGGTGGTTGATATGGTCAAGGCAACGGCCGAGAAGAACTTATTACGTAAAGGTCCAGGCACAATGAGCACGCGGCCGCGGGAGCTGTCAGGGCCGTGGTCTGGCCACAATAGTCGCTCCCCATATATAAGCAAGCTCAAGGTTACCTCCGACTCCTCCCACAGAATATTCACACCCCAGTATATACCGTGTTTTCTTGAAAGAAAAATTCTATACGATGTCTACTTCTACCGCTGATGCTAACAAGGCTCTCAACCTTGTCGCCGAGAAAATACAGCGCCTCATTTTGAAGGCCGAGAAACAGGGAGAGGGCACCTCTGCCGCCAAAGCTGCTGCTCATGATATTGCCTCAGCTCTCGTAAGTGTTGACCGAGTCATTTTTAGCGTTTATTACATAATCGATGTTCATTTCAGATGAGCGCATTCGCCCAATACGGCAGTGCTGCGACCTCGATGCCTCCCATCTTGCTGTCTTGTGCTGCCGAGATTCGGGACTGTAGCGATAAGAACGGCAAGTTGACCGGGTCTCCCGATTGGGAGAATATATCTGCCAACGACAGTCGCATCAAAAGCCACCCCTTTTTCCGAAAGACTCTCGACTACCGCCACCGAGATTCAGAAGCAGCGCCGGCCCCTACGACTAACCAACCCCATCCCGCACCACACGAGGGAGCTCAAGAGGCGGCGCCCGCACTAACCCCACCCTTGGTCGGTGCTTCGGAGAAGCACAACCTTTTTGTGTCAAGCACGCGACCAAGTGACAAGAAGAGAAAGGCGACGTCTCCCCAACGGGATTACAAGGCAAAACCCGGTGAATGGAGCGAGGAAAGGCGCCGAGAGTTGGTGTTAGGCAGAGCGCCGCCGAAGTCTCACAGCCGACCTCCCGCGAAGAAAGTCAAGTCTAAGGAAAACATCAGCGATGAAGATGCAGAGGAAGTGCAAGCAAAGGGGACGATTGTTGTAAAGGTTAGTTTGGGTGCTGCTGCTCTCTACTGCCCGCAGGCTGATAGCGGTTTGCAGCGCAAAGATCGGGCCAAAGTGAGCGGACATGCTGCTACAAATGCAGCAATCTCGACCGATCCCACTGTTTGTGCCTCGGTTTTTTTCCTACGTCATACTAACACGACCGCACAGCCTGGCGCCTCATTATTCACACCCAATGAAAGCTCCTCCGAGCGCATCCACAGAGTCCAATGCGAACGGTGCATCAAGGACGATGTGCCCTGCATCGTCATGCTTGGGAAGAAGAACGGCGAAGTCAGAAAGTGCTGTCGCAATTGCGACGAAAAGAAGACCAAGTGCGTGCGACCGGGGACTGACCGGGCCGAATTTCTGAGAGCAGGCGTGGTTTTGAAGAAGGCGAAGGCAGCTGCAGCTGCCGAGAGGATGTCGCCTGCTCCCATGTCAAAATCCAGAGCCCGGTCAAGGCCTCCCGCTACACGCGCTTCCTCCCGCAGGCGACCTTCGCCTGTTCTCGAAACATTGTACAAGGACGCTGACCGAGTTGCTGATTCTGATATAGGTAAGAGATAGTATACCCAGTATTAAATCCATACCGATGTTTAGAAGCAGAAGAAACAGGCACCGATACATTCATACAAGGTGGCAGAAGTCGCGCGGTCGCTGAAGCAATCGTCTCAGCGCCCAAAGACCGGGTGGAGGCACTCGCGCCTGTCCCCAAGGAATGCACTGGAACAGGCAAGTTGTTTTTAGTCACTTGGCATTATCTTTTTTTAACAGAAAAATTATAGTGTCGGTAGACGCGAACGTGAACGCAATGACTGAGGTTCCTGCAACCGCCACCACCGCTCCCGACAGCGTCCCCGTCGTTGCTCTTCCGCAGCCGACGTTTCTGGATATATTACAGGGCATAGAGGCCATCAACAAGAAGTGCGACAGACTCTTACAGAACTCGGTCGATTATACCGACACCTTGAATAAGGCTATGGAGTCCCGGGTCACTGGACTGGAGGAAAAGATGCAGACTCAAGTCGCCACCTCGGAGAAGCTGTTTGCCGCGATGGAGGAAAAATTCCGGGATGTTATTATAAAGAACACCGAAAACACGGTTTCTATAGGTCACATGGCCAACGCTATCAACTCCATGAACAAGACATCCAAGACCACCGCATTCAATTCTCCTCTGACAGGTACAGTGCCCGGTAAACCTGATGCCATCCAGACGGATGAACAGACTATCTCCGCGATCGGCAAGAGGTACACTACCGCATGGGATGGTTCTAGGGCGGGCCCAAGTAACACCGCTGCTACCTCTGCATCGGCGTCCGGGAGTAAAGCTCGGTCAAGTCACAGCTCAAAGTTGTCGAGCGCTCCTTCTGCTAGCTCCTCTCGGAATAATTAAATTTTTGTACAATATACTGTCCTTTACTTTTTTGGGCGCCATCTGGATTATACCCGTTACTGTGCACCTCATAATACTGTACCATCGAATGAACAGAGCGATTTTTTTGCTATGGTGATTCCTATCTATTGCATCCTCCGCATTTGGCACTAA
Source organism: Suillus spraguei (assembly GCA_016800925.1). Classification (NCBI taxonomy): domain Eukaryota; kingdom Fungi; phylum Basidiomycota; class Agaricomycetes; order Boletales; family Suillaceae; genus Suillus; species Suillus spraguei. The sequence goes on along the minus strand of JABCPU010000403.1, from coordinate 47,479 downwards.
ACCGATGGAGTTGAATCCGGGCATCAATCTACCGAATACGATGCGATATATTGCCATCCTCTGATCTATTGCATCCACTCCCGGTCCTAGTTACATCAGCGTCAGTCAGGCGATTAATAGTTCCGGCCATGCCAAATGTCGGCAACCCGATATTTTGATATGTGGGACTCATTTGCATCCAGGTCTCAAACTACCAAACGTTATGCGATAAATTGTCATCATCTGGGAGTCAATATACCGAACATCGATACCTTGCCGATCTATTCCAGAAACTTGCGGTGACGATCATCGGTCTCAAAGGACAGTTGAATTTCAGCCGTACCAACTACCGGCTAATAGGCGTCGTTGAAATTTGGTATGGGTCCGCAGTCTTATTAGGACGGTGAATATTTCACTCGTACCAAGTACCGCTATATGGATATTGTTGATATCTCCGAGTAACTTGTATCCGAGAGTCGAACTACTGAATCTGGTCTGATGCATTAAGACCCGACCATCAGTTTTGCTAGGACAATTCGTATTTAACCCATTCAAGTACCGGTATTGATGAGTATGGTTGATATGGCAGGAATGAAAGGGCCGTATTCCGGGATTCAACCTATGGGCCCGGCCGTTGTATTGATATAGCATCCGCCGGGCCCTACCGAGAATTTCAGCCTGTCGACCCTGGGCACAGATGTTACATTTATATATTATCCACTGGGCCCTACCGAGAATTCAATCCCATCATCTTGGGCCCACTCATTAACATCCGGGCATTAGAAACATCATGAGCCCACACGTTTACGTCGTCCCATATGCATATGTCCACTTGAGCCCATCTCCCATGGCCCGTCTCCCATGGAAGAATCTCAACGTCCGGTGGCCATTTAACACGAGCAAAAAGTTCAAAAAGTAACTGAAGGGGCTCAACATATCAGTGAAGTTTGGTAATTTTTCGAGACTCCGGTACATTATATTCTTGATTATTTTGCCCACCTGTTTGGTTTTGCTCCAACAATAGGCTATATGTGTTTTCCAAATTCTGGTCTATCGATCTGTGAGGGCCAAATAAGGAATGTGAGAATGAGAATTTCCTGATGGCAGCCATGGTCGCTGGCCCTCTCCGCCGTCAGTGAATTCATGAGTCCTCGATTTTGTAGTCGTGGGAAGTATAGGATGATATCATTATGCTACGGCTGAATATGACTATGTATACGCCAATAAATATTAGTTTTCGGTACATAGCCATGAATCTCTGAAAATTCATTTTACCATGAGGAGTTCGCGACAAGATTACGACAGTGCGCCGTTACAGCAATCAATGTGCAATAGCATCGTTAAGTCACACTTCTTGACCTACGCCATATTTCATCATTTATTTTTTGAACTGTCAACTGATATAAGACTTTATCGTGGAAAGCGCCGTTAGCATTTTTAACCTAATTTAGATTCCTATGAGAGTGTCCGACAAGGTCATGAATTTGCGCCATCACAATTGACAAGGTATGATAGTGTATTTAGGTACCGTTTGTTGAGCAATATCATATTCCCTCATTTATATTTGACTTACAAAGCTATATACATTGGTTCAAATATTGCGTGAATTACAATGGTATCTGAGGTCATGCACGTGACTAACCCCAAATCATGTGAGCAGCGCAAGTGGTTGAAATTGATTTGTCATTATTTGTTCCATGTTTGCGCAGGACAGAAAATTTCACGCAAGTCCCTTTCAACTTCATTTCACTGCTACTAATTGATTTGTCATTATTTGTTCATTGTTTGTGCAGGACAGAAAATTTCACGCAAGTTCCTTTGAACCTCGTTCCACTGCTACTACCACCACCCTCTCGAACTCAGTACTAGTGTCTTTCCTTGTGGTTTGTGTTCCTCCCTTGTCCTTCGTGGTGGTCCCTCCCTGGCCTTTCCTTGTGGTCCCTCCCAGGCCTTTCTCCCTTCACGGTGGTCCCTCCTTGGCCTTTTGGATTTCCTCGTGGTTCCCCCCTGGCTCTTCGTGGTTGGATTTTCTCGTGGTTCCTCCCTGGCCCGTTGTGGTGGTTCCTCCCTAGCCTTTCCTCGCGGTTCCTCCCTGGCCCTTCGTGGTGGTCCCTCTTTAGTTTGGCGTTTCCTGGCGGTTCCTTGCTGGCTCTTCCTCATGGTCCCATCCTTCTGGCCATTCACTCTCCACTATCTTTCCGTGTCTTTTTTGTATATCATGTAATTACATATGTATTTTTATATGAATCAAATTGATTTCTATCGAATTTTTTTCACAAAATGAGTGCTAAGAAACAATGAGTGGTGACAATCTGGTGTTCTGTTTAACTTATTCCAGGTAGTATCATTCTGACAGATACCATAAAAATTTCACGCTTAGATAAAGCTTTGCAAAGCTATATAATATTGGGTCAATTTTTTGGTGCTTCGGAGTCGTGAACCTCCCTTTCGTTATGGCATTATTTATTAATCTAGCTCAATGTTCAACTTTTGTCACGCCTTCACTTCAAGTGAGTTTGAATAAAATCAGGCCCTTCTCTCGATCATAAAATTTTATACGATAATGAGTGTTGCATCTTTCCTCTATAAGGCCAAACATAACAATGTGATTGTCGATAGCAGAATTATGCTAGTTCTGGTGAATATTGTGTACTATGTATTGTTATTTATTGCTATCTACTTTCCTCACGAGTTCACTGATCAAGTTGCTGTTGGTTGACATGTCCGCAATCTCAGGAGAACGTCTTTGGACCATCGCGCAGAGTATCTGCAGTGGTTTAGATGGTACGATGATCCAGACCACTTTCGCAGGCCGCGAGCTTTTTGTATCTTGAAGATCTTTTGCGATAAGGGGACGTACGAGGATGTGTCGTCTAAGTCAATGCAATCACTCTTCAGCGCCGAAAACTTGAGATTGCGACAACCCGCCTTCACCAACCCTAAGCTAGAGTCACTGGCAAAACGACCGCTCAGGGCCTTCAAAGGCCGTTGTGGCCGGGATGAAAGGTGAAAACCAATGGAAATAGCAGGAGCCACTTGTGACACACGGCAGACTGAACCGGAAAGACGAAGCCGCATCAGGATGAGTAAGGCGAAGAAAACGCAAAGATCGTCGGAGAAATTAACTAATCAGGGTACGCGATATGACTTACATAATGGATTGCGTTGTGTAGATCCGCCGCATACTACCATGTTGGGTCACACTAGGCCCCTGGGCGCTTCGGCACACTCTTCGGCTGCTGTGGTTCATTCTATCGGCAATAGCTGCGTACGTACTACTAGTAAAATCGACTGGTCATTCCTCAGTCCGTGCTCCAATTCTTTTCTGATCTGTCTCCGATAGTCAAGATGGCTCATACCGGTATATGCAGTATATGCGGGAAGGAAGAGCTTCCTGGGCACAAAAGAAATTTCCATACTCCTAGCATAACGCTCAAAGCTCCCTCCAGGAATGATTATATAACCCTGAAGCGAGGTGACGACCAGTGTTTCAAGTGCCCCGTGTGCACCTTTGTGAATGATAACTACCAATCAATGTACAATCACTGGAACAGGATGACTCCGTCCCACTTATCTCTGGTGGACAGTTATATTAAGTCGCATAGTAATTTGGAGCCGGAAGTCAATAATGGAGAGGTGCCTCCATCCTCAGCAGCCCTAGACGTCCAAGATGCAGATGTAGAGATGACAGCGTCGGCCTCGGACTCTCAGACTTCACCAGCAGGACCTACCAGTGAAATCCAGTCTGTACGTTATGTATTTTACTCTCTATTTATCTTGAGCTCATTCCATCCATTCTCGCCTGATTTACAGGACATTCAAGTTACAGATTCGGACATGGCGGCATTTAATGCTATGTCTCCCTATGTACCATCGCCCATACAGAGCCCAGACCCTTTCAGTGGCTCGGGTGAGCTGGATATGTTGGTAAACCCCGTCAGCCATTCACCGGCTACCCCTCCCCGATTTACGGCCCAAGAGAAGGGCAAGGGTAGACTTCAGCCAACAGGAGATATTCCACCTCTTAGACTAACAATGCACGATGACGGTCCTGCTAGCACCAGGGAAGATCACGCCCCGATTCTCCCCATCCCTTACGGTAGCCCGGACATCATCACTTCTCCCTACCTTAATAGGATCAATTGCATTGTCTATGTACCCCTGCGCATCTTGATATGCGTCATTTGCCACATTGCTGTGCAGCCCAAATCACTACTGCCACACCGCAAGTCAGCGCACTCGGATTCAACGTCCTTACTGCCGATGCAAATACAGGCCCTCATTTCTGAATATAACCTCCTTCCCGGCGACATCATCGTTAATCTACCGAATCCATTCCTGGCGATCCCTGGCATTCCTTACAGCACTGGGCTACGCTGCACCTTCCCTAATTGTTCCCATGGTCGCAGGGGGGGGAGAAAAAAAATGGGCGAGCATATCACCTTGTCCCACCAGTCCAGCATCCGGGAATGGAACCCAGTTGAAAGTCTGGTGCAGGTGATATTCCATTCCAATACCACTAATTATCCAGTAACACTTCCCGAGGTTCCGGTTTCATCAGTCGAACCACCGGACATGGGCCAAGTCTTGTTCTCGGAGTATTTGCGTCTTACGTCTAGAATAGAAGCGCAGCCAGTCCCAAGGGACAGCGCCCATCTCACTCCATTTCTTGCCACGTACAACTGGGATACCGTCATCCAGGGTCTGCTTCCAAGCCAGATCAGTGCATGGATTTCTCTACCGGCCGCTCCGGAGGCCGAATTCAGTGGGTTAGTCAAAGCTGTGCAAAAGCAGTACTTTGCAATTGCAGCTGACATATCCCATCCTGGTGATGCGTGGACCACGGTGCTGCGATATATCAACACATCCACATCCAAAGAGTAAGTTAACGCCCACCATTTCATTCTACCAATACTGAGCATGTTCTTAAGGGAAATAAATACCCAACCTTTCAAGGTACCCATGAAACCGAAGACCACCATGCGATATATCTCAGCCGTGTCATGCTTGCTTACTTTTGTTCTGCGGGTACAACTTGGCAAGGTTAAACTGACAGGTCACGTTCAAAACGTCGGGATATCCGCTCCTGTATCCGAAGCATCTCAGCGTCTTTTGGACTGCCTACGCATCCCTGGCACTACTGCCACAGCATTGCAGGACGCAATACATGACTTGTTAATGTCACTCCTGCAAGAGCCTCGAAAAGTCTCCTTTAATAATTCAATGTCGCTCTGCGCGCTCTTTATCATATTCAGAAATGTCACGGAATCAGGGCAGATCAGGAATCCAGAAGACATTAGAGGGACATTGACGGAGTTGAAGTGGCCATTTCGTGCATCCGCATTCAGGGAGATCTCAATTCGACTGATGGCGCTGGGCGACTCAGAATCCAATGAGCTGGCTGAGAGCTCTACTCTCGAGTGAGCTTTCTTGATTAACACTTACTAGGGTATCGGCTCAATAAGATACAGGGTTGTGAAATCGGTGCAGCAATATCTCAAAGAGGATGGGTTTACGCTCTTCAGCCATATACTTGAACTTTCTCGCTTTGTCAATCATTTGGCTGCCAACTGTGTCCTAATGCCTCGACTGATGTGGACGGATCAAGTGGGCGAGGAGCTTACGCTAGACGGCCGACCAATATCTATGGCCGCCTTTCGCAACATGTTTGAGCGACTTTTGGAAAACACTACAACCCTTCTTCGTCAAGTTGTCCTTCTCGGACTTCAGCTACCCGACCTCAAACACCATGTCATTCACGACGTTTTAAGTGAGACGGCCCCTGGATACTCTTTTTTGACCGACCAACGCAATACGTTCCACCTTCATAAGCGCTTCCTGATCAGCGCAATGCTGGACGCATCCAAGACTGGAACCCGATTTTCGTACCAGAATCACTCCAACGCCAGCGGCGTAGTTTGGAATATGTCAGGGGTGCAGGAGTGGCTCAAGGTGGTCGAGACTTGCCTAGGCAATCTCTTTGCCCTTATGCACTACGGCTCTGGGCAACCTGGCAGGGGAACCGAATTAAGTATCTCGTGTTGGATCAACACGGTCCTACACCCCAGAAATGTGTATTGGTTCGGTGGACATCTCAACGTCGTCACTCTCTATAACAAGACTCAAACCAACACTGGGAGCCAAAGACTGATATCTCGTAGTCTGGAGCCCCGTGTCGGTGAGCTCTTCATACTTTGGGGGTCGCTGGTCATACCCGCTCTTGTCTGCCTTGCTACATCCATCCGAGCTCCATCTGAAGAGGAAGCCATCCGGTTTCACACTCTCGTTTTCACCAGCTTGGATCGGGAGTGGGACTCTGACGATCTAAGCAGCATCCTATCATCAATTTCTGGAGAACCGGTGGCAGACGGCGGCTTAGGGAATTCACTGGGATTGGCTGCTACACGCCATTTCTTAATAGGCATGATGAAGAGGCACCTCCATCAATTAGTAGACAAATACAAGCTAACGGATGAGCTCTTCAATGAGCAAAGCGGGCATGGGGAAGAGGTAGCCAAGCGCTATGGCCTTGATTTTGCTAGTATTCAGAACTTTCCGGAGGAACGTCTTCGAATCTTTCTTAACCTCAGCCAAGTTACTCATAAGCTGATCACTGGACGCTCAGCTCTGGATTCGTCGGAATCCCAAGGAATCTCTTCCCACCCTATCCCTTCAACCAAGCCCACTCACTCCGTCACTCCTTGCCTGACGCCTGAAGATATTAGCAATGTTGCTAGGGAAATTGCTGCCTTTACGGTCCCTGCCTTAGCTGTAGCGCTCGCTCCTCGCATTCAGACCAATATTGCTGAAGGTTTTGCCGCCATTGTCCCTATAAATTCAACTGCAAATTCGGTCCCCCGCGGGTCATCCATCTCCGTGGAAGCTGGTATGGAAGTTGTAGATGCAGGCGCTGTCTCTGTAGGCCCTGCTAGATATGCTGAACTCCACGCAATCATAGGCTCCCAGGCCTCATTCCGATCCAAAGAGCAAGCAGCTGCGGTAGAGCTTACAGCCCAGCGAAAACACAATCTTTTTCTCATCTTAGGGACAGGAGGAGGGAAATCGCTAGTATTCATGGCTGCTGCAGCTAATGCGGAGGAAATCAAGCAGGGACTAATGACGGTGGTAATTGTTCCCCTTCGAGCACTTTTACGAGACATGTGCCGTCGATTGGATGAGAAGGACATCAAATATTGTGAATGGGCTACAGGAACGTCAGACGTTAGACCTAACACCCGCTGCATCTTGGTCACCGCAGATGCTGCAGCCAGCCCACCTTTCTTAACTTTCCTGCACAAAATATTCCACGCCAAGAGGCTGGCGCGCGTTGTCCTGGATGAGGTGCACACCATCCTGACCTCAGAACACTACCGCCCCCTTCTGGGTTGTCTGGGCCACCTTCGGGAGCTTGCGGTGCAGCTTCTCTTGTTGACAGCTACGATGCCTGTCGCAGGGACGGCCCAGCTGCTTCAGAAACTACAGATCCTGCCAGCTACCACTAAGTTGATTCGCGCATCTACCGCACGGCCCAACATCATCTATTCTCGCTTTAAGATTGATTCACGAGATCCGAGTAGGCTCACGTTCACAGATGTGGGCGGTGGGCGTCAAAGTATTGTGACATTTATTGTGAATTATTCACACAATCTTCAGGCAGGGGATCGTATACTCGTCTACTGCCTGACCAGGAACGATGCCCAATCACTTGCAGGGAAATTAGATTGCGATTTCTATCATGCCAAACTTGATGAGGCATGTCAAGATCGCATCTACAAACAATGGACGAGCTCGCAAGGTTCCCGCATCCTGACCACCACCAGCTGTCTTGGTGCCGGCATGGACTACCCGGCAGTGCGTATGGTAGTGCATTGGAAGCTGCCTCGCAACCTGCTGGACAAAGAACAAGAGTCCGGGAGAGCGGGACGAGATGGGGGGGAAGCGTGCTCAGTTGTGTTTTGGGATCCAAGTGATAAGGGTTGGGCGTCGGCGGCGGGCCAAAGCGTTCTTGGTGTGGAAGAGCAACGGCAATGGGCGCGTACCAACCAGTGTCTTCGGATCATACCAGGTACCTTTATGGATGGCCATGGCGATACCTGCTTCCAACTTGGAACGGTCAAGCTATGCGATTGGTGTCGAGCCACCATACCCAAGCAGGTCAGCCGCTCAGAACATTTTATCATCACAATTAATTTAGTCTCCTATCAGGCCATGGCGGCAGATCACAGTCAGAGAATTACAACAACCAATTGCAGCCAGAGAATGAAGGACATTCAAATGGCCTTGACTGAGGTGCAGCCCGAGACCCCAGCGGTGCCAGACACCCTCAACTTGAAGCGGAAGCGGGCGCCATCCCCAGTAACAGGTCCCAGCACTGCAATGGAAATATCTGCAAGCCGCGCAGTTCGCCAGAGCAACCAGACTGCTATCACGCGAGCTGTGGCAGCTCGTAATGAAGTACAGACCAAAACCTTGCTCATCCTGATCAGAACAACCATTGGGAGGTATGACACGTGCAGCTCCTGCTGGTTCAAGGGCCGCGAATACAATCATGAACTTGAAACTTGCCCTGACGATGTCATCAGCTCCCGCCGGTTACTCAAACAATTCAACGTTCCCATATTCCATTGCTTCCTCTGCTGTCTACCACAGAAACACGGAGTTCATCACAACATCACCAAATCCAATCCCTGCTCCAATAGCGACTTCATGCGGGCTCTTGCTATGACTGTATGGCATAGCTCCTACCTGGGTGAATTTCTTCAACACATGAACGAGTCCGAATTCTCCGACATACGTGACTATAGTGAGTGGCTAATGAAACCCGAACGTGGCTGGATCGTTCTGGTCCATCTTCTTATATGGGCGTGGGACACACACATGGAAAGAAAGGCCCAAACTAAAGAACCCCTTCAGCCACCCAGGCCTTCAGATCGCAGTCTCACAATTCGTCAATGGTGTGGCCAACGAGGACTCCAGGAGGCGGACGAAGCTGTGCTGATCAAGCTTGGGTTTGTGGTCGGAGACAATCTAAATTGTCTTAGCGAGGCCGATTGGTCTGCAGCTGGAGCGCTGGCATTGCAGAGAGTACGAATACTTCAGGCATTCCAGAAAAATGGCGCTGCCTAGTTTAGGCTCTTTCTAGTACAATCTTTGTTCTTTTATCTTAAGCCTTTACCTCCATGTTATTGTAATCAGGCCTGGTACCTAATCAAGAGACCGACCTTGACTTGGCTATTTTCTATCTTTCATGGACCCCATTCTGGTTTTAACAGAGCGTGTAGAGCCCCTTCAGTCACTTTGAACTTTTTGCTCGTGTTAAACGGCCACCCGAGGTTGAACTTCTTCCATGGCAGACGGGCCTAAGTGGACATATGGGACGACGTAAACGGGTGGGCCCATGATGTTTCTAATGCCCGGGTGTTGATGGGTGGGCCCAGGGTGATGGGCTTAAATTCTCGGTAGGGCCCAGTGGATGTATAATGTAACATCGGGGCCCATGGGTTGAATGCCGGAACATGATCCTTTCATTTCTGCCATATCAACAATATCCATCCATAGCAGTACTTGGTATGTGTATAGCAATGTGTCGCACCAAATTCAGTAGATTGACTCTCGGATACAAGTTACTCAGATTTCAACAATATCCCTCCACCAGCACTTGGTATGGGTGAAATATCCACCGTCTTACTGAGATTGCTGACCCGGACCAGAAGTAGTTGAAACAGCTCGGATGATGTCAATATATTATACCATGTTCAGTAGATTAAGAGCGGGGTACAAGGTCCACCCAAATTTCAACAATATCTATTCACCGGCAGTTGGTATGGCTGCAACATCAAATGTCCTACTGAGGCTGATGACCCGGACCACAGGTTTCCGGAATGGTTCAGAAGGCATCGATTTATCACACCATGTTCGATAGATTAACACCTGGGTATAAATTCCCCTGAAATTTCAACAATATCCATCTGCTGGTGCTTTGTACAGGTGAAATGTCAAATGTCATACTGAGTGATGATCCAGTCCAGAAGTGGCGTGCTGGTGGAGGGATATTGTTGAAATCTGAGTATCGAACCGGTCTTTCCACCAACCATACGTGTATGTATCAACGATACGGTAGCGGGACATGAGGTCGCTCGACAGATCAAACTCGTGCTTCCAGAACCTCCGGAAGAGGTTATCGTCGTCCAAAAGGCCTATCTGCCATTCCACGAGCATTTTGACAACGCCATTCAGATACTCTGGTAAGGCTGCAGACGTGTTGCTGGTAGCGCACATATTGATGAACGGGAATACAAATCTCTGGAAGTAATGTCAACGGGTGTATGGGGAATAATCACACGCCAAAAACTCTCCGGGCTCACCTCGGCTTCCCAGACAATGTGTTGGACAAAACGATTTCGGAACATCACGGTCCGAGATACCTGCGACTTGTCCAAGGCCAATCGTATGGCGGTGAAGCGGGAAGTTGCGTATTCGAAAATGTTGGCAACATCCCATAAGGAGATCGACGCGAGTGCTTGCTTATTCATGGGTATGGATGAGTGCAGTGTCATAAAATCGTCAGGAGCGGCAGTATTGATGGGGGCGGTATTGAAAATGCGGCAATTTGACGTGGGGCATAAATAGCCTGGTTTTTAAACCCAGTTGGACCTGCGGTGGCCATAACAGCTATTGGCGAACAATGAAGCCGACATGAAACAATGGAGGCGAAATGAAATGTGAAACCTTATTGTATACCAAGACATCGGGTCACATACACTGAAAGCCCATGACAGATCACCTGATCACGCTGAATGTATAAACTGTATAGGATATGTAGCGTCATATAGTATGACCGAATGTTGGATTGCCCTGGGCCAACTGCATGAGCATCTTCAGCCCCAAGTCTGCACATCTGCGCTCGCTGCATAGCATAGCGCTTGTGACCATCCCTCTCGGGGCCGGCATTTTGCTTGGCTCTGTCGAGCCATTTCTGAACTTTATAGGCGAAAAAATCTACAGTCCAACGCACCTCAGAACCAACTAGGAGAAGCTCTTTGGCCCATCGGTGGCGGAAAGCTTCGGTCCGGAGCCCGCGCACTCGTCAAAATCGAATCCATTGTACCTCAGCCTAATGAAATGCAAAGAATGAAAGCGCTCGCATTCATTCATCCAGTCATTGCTAACAGAGTCTCCCTGAACGTCAAGAGACCAAAACCACGGCAAAGTAGAATACTCTGACCTCGGGTCTGCTACAGCTGAAGCAGCTTTCATATCAAGCCCCAACCAATTCCCGGTACTTTTCCAACAACTGCTCCGAGACTTGATGGTCGCTTTATACATATTTCGTAAATGGGGGCTGATGACCCGTTCAACTGAATACAAACGAGACCAGGCCCAGATGATGGTAACTTGCGATTTTACTGGCCGGCCGTCCTGAACAGCATCGCTTCGTCTGCTAGGTGAACTCTGATAAAGCTTGTAATATGTCGTTGGCCTGGACCTCCCTGAGGGTTATTTCTTGTCTTACAAGGCTCGCTATGCCCAACTCCGCGCACCGTACGATTCCAAAGTTCGAAGGAAGCTGGATCATAGAATGTTCTGATCGAAATGACACCAGGTGTGGTCCTCCCGCCACCAAGTTGTTGTCTAAATCTTCATAGCTTGAATCGGTATATATTTGTGCTGCGATAAACTCGTTAATAGAGTGGAAGAAGCAGCGAATGCGGCGGGAGATTTCACAGATGATGGTGTTTCGGTTGAAAGAAAGGATCGCTGAAAGATATCTGCGAAGGTACAACCACGACCGAAAGTGAAGTTTGCGGCAGGAGGGAAAAGTCATAGGAAGAGCGGCCGCAGGGACCCAGACCCGGACAGTCCATTGGAGGAAGATTTGCCAGACCGGCGATATGTTGGAGGGATCGACCGCCAAACACACCTGAAGCAAAACAACATAGGCTCTTCCGAGAAGATGCAAAAACGCGACTCCCGTGATGTTGACAATTTCGTCAGGTCATGTACTCAGCGCAGGTCATATATATGACGCCTTTTAAACACGTGGAATGTAAAGATAACATTGAATTGTTCGGCGATATATCTTTGCACTGTATTTCTGTATCAATGGCATCTAGTTGAAGTATTCTACCGACTCCTTTCTATTCTCGAGGGATTTTATTACCTGGTCGACCGTTTTGGACATCCGCCTCTGCAGTTGTATCAACCGGTGCAACTTGCACAAATCCTGACCGATATTCGTCACATGGTTATGTGCGTCTGCATACCATGAAAGCACCTGCCGGTTGTCCATGAGCACATGAGCGGGTGTCCGAGACTCATTACACCCGTGGACTGCATTTTCGACAATTGCATGAACATGGTCATCATCTTGGATGGCATTAGCGGTCTTCCGGGATATGACGCAAATGGACATACCCATGTCGTGTCCAATCCCTTTCAACCGCCGATTGACTCGGAATCCCAAGAGATCGGCTGCATTCGGATCTTTATTGGCATCGATCACTACCGATTACTCGCCTGATGAAACCCAGAACTCACCTTCTACAGACGAATGGCTCTCCTCATTCTCATCCGAGACAATATGTGGCTGTGAATGCCCTCCAGAAGACCCAGAGCTCGCTGACGCATCCGGTTTGCTCCGTTCATACTCATCGACGGTAATTTCCCACCCGAAATCATACGCAGGTCCATCTGTGAAATCAACGAATTGTTTCCGTGAATATAGGCCAAGTACCAAAATAAACGCACTGACCGGGTTGATCTTCGGCGGTTAGATCGATCATATCTCGGCCCTCTGGTTCAACTGAGGTCGAGACACCCCACCCGAGATCATACACCATTCCGCTATCAACGTCGCCGATAGGTTCCTTTGCCACCGGTGATAGGCCCTGTCCGATGCCGTGCGCGCGTACACCGTCGGTGTTATTTTGACCGACTATCGGAACGCCCCATCCAAGGTCGTAGGTGGGTCCGTTGAATACATCTTGTTGTGTTGCCGAAGCACCCCATCCGAGGTGATATGCGGTGGTAGCTTGAATATGTCAATCATATCAGCATGGAAATGCAAACACATGCGTGACTCTAACCTATATGAGAGGTTGCACCCAACACGGATGACTCTGTTGCAGAGCTTCCGGCTTCCTGGCTCCAACCGAGATCGTAAGAAGGTCCGTCCTCCCGAAGTGCTTCGACATCAACTGTTGAAGGCGATCCTTTATGCCCGGGGTGACCGATTCGCTCCAAGTCTTTCTCGATCATCTCTGTCAATAATTTTAGTATAGCTCGGCAGACATGACCGATTGAACCTACCGTGAATGTCATCCATATATTCATCTAAGCCGGCGAAGACTCGGTCGTAGGCATCAGGAGTCTCATCACCCCAGATATTGTCCACGGTATCGATCCGGGATTCCGCACTCATGTCGTACTCTAAATGCAATCAGTTAATCGGTGCCGGAAACATTAGCCGAAGAAGCATAGACGTACTTCTGAATCCTAGACCTTGGAATTGGGGCCTGACTTCTGGGGGAGTCCACTGGTCTACCGGGACAAAGTTACCCCAACATTCTGTATGGGCACGTTGTTTATCAATATCCACCGAAAAATTACCATCCAAGGCCGCGTTTTGCTCCTCGAATGTTTCCAAAGGCGTAGAAAAATGTACATGTCTGTTCGACATCTTGGCTTGTTTTTCGGGTGGAAGAAGACGGGTTAAATAGGGAACTAAGAAAGTGGTCCAACCGCACGTGTTGTGGGTGGAGATGCGGTGGGTTATGGCAGCGGTGGAGTCAACAATGGTGGGAGATATGCTCAACGGCAGGGGCCGAACTACCCGCCATTAGATAACCCATTGGAGGTGGGTGGAGATGCGGTGGGTCATGGCAGTGGTCGAGTCAACAATGGCGGTAGATATGATCAACGGCAAGGGCCGAACTACCCACTATTAGATAATCCATTGGGGGTCAAGGCACAATGGGCACCCGGGCCTGAGAAATCCCACGATCGTGCTTTGGCCACAATACCTGTTCCCTATATATACAGCAAGACTTTGTATCCGACTTTGCATCCCCGAATTTTTGTCAACAAGTCTCTACCCGACCCTCCAAACTTAACCGATAACATATTTTTTTCCCTTTTTACCATGTCTTCGGCCGAACATGCGAACAGTGCCTTGAATCTTGTTGCTGACAAGATAGTGCGCCTCACATCAAGGGCACAACAACTCAAAGAATCCGACCCGAGCGGTATGCGGGTTGCGCACGAGATTGCCGTGACTTTGGTAAGCCCTCACTTTTTTACCTTTTGATTTCCAGATTTATGTCAATTCTAGGCAACTGCCTTCACGCAACATGGAAAAGATGCGACCTCGCTGTCGCCGATCCTGTTGTCATGTGCAGCCGAGATCAGGGACAAGAGTGGTCCCGATTTCAAGCTGAAGGCTTTGCCCGACTGGACGACGGTAAGCAATGAGGACCCTCGCATCCGGAACCACCCACTGCATCACAAGACGATCGGGTACCAGCCACCCCCGTCACCACCTCCAGCGACCGCATCTTCTTTACCGACACCTCCGGTGAAGCACAACCTCTTTGTTCGGGGTAGTCGCGGCGTCGATAAAAAGCGCAGGGCTTCAACCCCGGAGCAGACGCACGCGCCTCCACCCGAAGCGAAAAGGCAGAAGGTTGCCAAAACACCGGCAGCATCTCCACCTCCGGAAAAGAGGTTGGTGTTGGGCAGGGCGCCTCCGAAGTCACGGAGCAGGGCGCCCTCGAGAAGACCGAAGTCCAAGGAGTTCGTAAGCGACGATGAAGACGACGATGTGCCGACCAAGGACATCATTGTTGTCAAGGTGCGTCTTGCTATTTGGTTTTATTCAATTATTGACGCAATGCAGAGAAAGGCAATAGTTGGGACAAGCGGTTCGGTTGAACCGGGAATAGCTGGTTCTTCTAAGCCGCTGCAGGTGAGTTATATATTCTTTTGGTTCCAACTCCTGCTAACCGAAGTCCCAGCCTGCAGCATCTAGCGGGGAAGACTCTGTCACGTGCGAGCGGTGCATCAAAGATGAGATCCCTTGCGCCGTCATCCTCAGTAAGAAGTCCGGAGAGGTCCGGAAATGCTGTCGCAATTGCGACGAGAAGAAGACAAAGTGCATCCGACCTGACGCTGAACGGGCCGACCTTCTGCGTAGGATCGTGGCCGCAAAAAAGGCCAAGGCCGAGAAGAGCACAAAGGGGTCTTCTCCTCGTCGAGCAAAGTCTAAATCTCGGCCCAAGGCGTCAGCGAAGACTCGTTCCATATCCCGAAAACCTTCCCGGCCTTCTTTTGAAGAATCCGAACGGGATGCAGAGGGTGAGGATGACCCAGACACAGGTATGTCGTGCTATCTTCACCCATGAACTTATCGTTGATGATTAACAGTCACCACTATGGTTGCAATCAAACCGGTGGATGATTCGACCAAAGCGATCACTCCCAGTGGCGATGCTGCCGCTACCGAACATAGCGATGAACGCAAAGAACACGGTGCGTTCCGCAGTTCTGCCATCTTTCCGCCGCTGATAACCTCCAGTAGTAAAAGACCCTCCGACAGACGCTCCCGTAGTCGACAATGACGTCAACATGGATGTTGTACCGGAGACTCTGAATGGGCCGGAAGTCGTCCAAAAGGATGTTATCATCCCCACTGTAGCTCAACCGACGGCCCTGGATATTTTTCGGAGCATAGAGACCCTCGATCAGAAGTTCGACGCGATGTTGAAGACTTCGGGCAACCGTGCAGAGATTTTGCACCAGGAAATGACGACCCTGGTGAACTCCTTGGATGATTATTGGGCGAAGAAGTTCGCTGCCATGGAGGAGAGGCTGCAAGTGGTCGAGATGAGAACTGCCGGAAGCACGGTGTCGATCGGGCACATGGCAAATGCAGCCAATATCTTCCATCAAACCGGAAGACCGTCTGCCTCTAATCCTCCCCCTACCGCGTCATCCAGCGGCAACCAGTTTGGTCAGATTTCTGGCCCACGGTCGTCGCAAATCCCCGACACGCCCCTTCCGGAGGGGCAGACCTTATCCGACATGGGCAAGGAGCTCGCCACCGTCTGGGACAACTCCAGAGCCCCTCCGGCCGGTTCATCCGACAACGCATCTGCCTCCGCGGCTGGGCCGTCTACTAATGGTTCCTCCCAGAATAAATAATCGCGTCTTCGTCAGTTTGTTTGCCTTCATTGTACCTATACTTTTGTATGTACATTCTTATATACCAGATGTAGCAGCATGAATGGAAGAAATTTTGAATCCGGAATATACACGCACAGCATCCGCAGGATTGAGTAACATCAGCAGATATTTGAAACAATTCGGTACACACAGCATGTAGCTCCAATCACCCTTATGCCAACCCGACTGTCCGGCAATCGCACCACTTACACGGTCCTGGGCGTGACTGCCCTGGGCCCGGCGGTATCGTGCCTACGTCATCATCCTGGACCTGGTCGGTTTTATTTGACCTAGTCGACTATGGTCCTGGCGGTATGATGCCCGTGTTACAGCCATGGACCCGGTCGGTTTGATCCGACCTAGTCAACCATCCTCCCGGTGGTATGATGCCCATGTTACCGCCATAGACCCGGCCGATTTGATACCACTCAGTCAATCATGAGCCTGGCGGTATGATACCTACCACCGTCAACTAGAGCCCGGCGGTACACTACCGCCATGGGCCCGGTGGTATGATATCCAAAATCATCATACTGGTCCCGATAGGGTTAATCCTACCTTGTCAGATCGAGTCCGGAGGCATGGTACTCACGTCACCACCCCGATCACGGTAGATTTCATTCGACCTCACGGCAATATGTTACTACAGCGGGCCCGGTCAGTTTGATTCGAAATCATATACAGGTCCATTGGTGTTATACCTCCGTCTCCTTGGGCCGGGTGGTATGATACCTACGCCGTCACCCTGGAGCTGGCTGGTTTGATCAGGCTCCGTCAGCCTAGATTCGACAGTACATTACCGCCTTGATCCCGGTTGATTTGATCAGGCCTGCAGGTATGATGCCCACGCCGCCACCCTGGATCCGATCGTTTGATTAGATCCCGTCGATCCGGGACCAGAGGTATGAAGCCTATATCACCACCCTGGGCCTGGTTGGCTTCATCCGACCCCATCAACACAGGCCCGGTAGTATGGTACCTGCGCCATCATTCTGAGCCTAGTCGGTCTGATTTGACCCCACGAACCTGGGCCCAGTGACATAATACCAATGACTGTCACATTGGGCCCGGTCGTCTTCATCAATCTGGGCCCGGTGGTATCGCATCTGCGCCATTGCATCAAACCCGGTCATTTTATTCCATACCATCACCTGGTCCCGGAGGTATATTACCCATGGCATCGCTTTGGGCCCAGTCATTAACTTCAACCTCTTCATTACTCTGAGCCCGGCTACATCACCCTTTGGGCCCACTCGTCACATCCGATCCCAACAATCTGGGCCCGGCGGTTCATATCCGGATATTTTGGAGCATCATGGGCCCGTCTCGGATGGAAGAATCTCGACCTTAGGATGTCCGTTTGACATGAGGGGAAAATTCAAAAAGTGGCTGAATGGGCTCAACTTATACCGCATAGTCTATTCATTTACTTAGCTTGATGTACTCATGATGCGAGTATATGTCTCAATACATGCCGCATGTACAACAGTTGTGAATGCGTTCTTGGAGTAGTGATATGTATGATCATAGTAATAATAAAGTATATTGTATTGTCTTATGCATACCTGTACAATTCCGCCCTTGCAACAGTTCTGAGAGCGTCGTAAAGCACCGATTATCGCATATAAATAAATTGAATTGTCACGTGATCAAGTCAGGTGACATCCGCGGATACCCAATGTATTTGAAAACAAGATGAAGCAGTGAGGGGGAAGGGCGAAGGGCGTGTGTAAATAAGAGGAGTAGGATCCTACCCTTCAATCGCTATAGACATCAAAAATGCCCCCCAAAACCCAAAAAACAGGAAGATCTGCAGGAAAGAAGTCAGGGAAATCAGCAGTGAGTCTAATTCAAACAAAGATAAGAAGACATGCTAAAAATCAAACGTAAAAATGCCTATCAGGTAGGATCAGTGTCCAACATTCAATTAGATACATGGCCTGTCAAAGCAGAAGTCCCTGAGAACGACATTGGCAAAGAAATGCAAAAATTGGATACACTAGTTGGCAAATGTAAGGTAGGCATCACATGGCTCAATATCCTAATGTTTGCCCTCTGATTGAAATTCGGCGTTTACAACGACCAGGCTGAAAACAACAGAGACTAATAAATTAATTACGGCCTTCAAAACAAAAGCTATATAGTCCCCATGAAAGACACAACTGCTATAGCTATCATCATCTCCAGAAAGCATATCAAAAACATTAATGATCTAGCGCTCCACTTCTCAGATCCTGCCACAGTCTTGGAACTCAAGCTTATTGACAAAGAAGCAATTGTTGTCGCATCTGGCCAACATCAATTGTTGGCTGTACGAAAGTACCATCAAAGTCTAAGACATCGTCAATGAAGAAAATCAACAAAATAAAAGGATTAGGAGACTGACATACCTTTTGGTAGACAAACTGCTGGCAAAAGGTTAGTGAACCATCTCAGTCACAATAGTACTCAGCATGAATATAAGCGGACGGAAGAGGAGGTGCTTGTTGCTGCATTGAAAGAGATATGGATATGGGCCATGTACATCAAGGCTCTGAACAATGGATGGGACAAAATAGCTACTGATATGCTTGTACAAGCATACAGTGAGAAAGACAAGAACACACATTTGCAGAAGGTGTTGCATGACTCAGCACTCGTGCTATACACTATTCAGGCATTTCCTCCAATTGGGACCTCATTATCGAAAGTGATGTGAATTCTTGGTGACCTGGCTGTCAAAATCCATCAACATTTGCAGGGGCATGAGTACAACTCACTTACAGGCCTTGAGAGGTGACCATGAAACTCACTGACAATATGTGAAGGTGTATGTTATCCTCATGGAAACCCGCTGCCAGACACGATGCATGCTTGCATGTCACAAAACTTTTCCATCATATGTTGGAGTCACTCACTTGCTCAAGGAAGCGGAAGATGGAAATGTCCCAGCCACAGACAAACTTGCCACCTTGCAAGACTCAATAATGGTCATTCCAGAGGTCAACAACTCGATCTGGGCAGACATAATGTCTAAAATCAACAAACATGAAGACTCAGTGTTGTACAGGGTCGAGGGTCCATTGCCAATGATGTCCCAGTCATATGTTGCTATACTTGATTTTGACCTGAAACCAATACTGTAAATCATATTAGTGTTTTCAAAAATCGATCGGTGATGGTCTCTGGAGGTCGCCAATGTTGAGGTCTGTGATATGGGCAAAAAAAGTCAGTATTTCACCCATATCTCCATAACTGAACCACCATTTTCTTTCATTCTCGGCTCATATCAATCCTGGATGTGCCCTCTATGATATGTACCAGCCCAGAAAGAGATCTTTTTTTTTCAATGTTGGAAACCTATTTCTGTTTCGACCATATAAGTCATCATCCTACCCTTCAGGATATGTAATCTCTCAGGCAGCTTTCAGCTGTTCTTAGCACTGTCATACATCAATCTTCCAGGCTTTTTCCTCAGCTCATCCTAGGAACCGCTCCTACTTCTTCAGTCACTCTCAGCAATATTCATTCCCATCTTTGCTATGTGATAATTTTCCTTATATATATACTATGTAATATCATCCCTTATCTTTGACACAGTGGAACTACAACTGTCGCAATTTTAGCTCTCCTTTCTCTTTCTTTCATATATCTTCTCCAATCTATGTCCTTATCAACATATATCTCTTTTTTCACTGCTACTCTCTTTTTACAAGTCCAATCCAATCATCAACCCACCCCCATGCACAGTATCAATCTCCCCCATCCTATTCTGTCTATTAGAACAAACAACTCTCATTGCTGCTCAAAAAATTTTCCCGACACACCCCTTCTCCTCAACTATCTTCAACAATCCTTCTCTATCTTCTACCATTCTTCCTCCCTCAGAGTCAAACATCTATTGGCGCATAGATGCTTGACTCCAATAGAGATGAGCAGCATCAACAATCCTTGCTACCGGTTGCTCTTCTGTGACTTAAAATAGCCCCATGCTCCACAATCATTTGCCTGACTGATTACAGTTCATTCACGACGTTAAGGCCTTCAAGTCATATGTCACAACCACAATGCACCCTAACATTGAAAGCAGAGGCTTTTTCGTGTCAGCAATGAGGACAGCCCTGCCAATCAATTAGATTCTGAGACAACAACATCATTTCCCATACATTCTATGTATGCTGTAACTGAGTCTAATCATCATGAGCCCATTGATGATGGTGAAAGGAGAATGATGGCTGCACCACTATCGCACTCCATGGCCCTCATACTGAGCTCGCATTCAGTTTATTTCTGCTCCCAACTCAGCCCTAACCTGCCAGAATAGATGAATAAATACCACAATCAATACTAGAAAGAACCTTGCCCACTGCTCTGTTCTCCTTTCTTCTGCCCTCTTTGCCCCTTCCTCTGCTCTCCTTGCCCCTTCCTCCTCTGCCCTCCTTACCACTTCCTCCTTTTGCCTCATCACTTGCTCAATTTCCACTTGACATCAAGCCCATCCCTCAGTCAAGCAGCGAGATCGCCATCTTCATCTGTGAACACGCACATGATGCAGGTGGTGACTTTGGCATGGATTGTGGTCTTCTTGTCTTCACCAATGATGTTGATACCAAATTACTGCAAAGGGTTTGGATGGCTCACACAGGGAAAAGTGAGGGGAGACATACCACAATATCATCATTTTTGAGCTAAAATGCCTCAGAATCGACTCCCCCTGGACTGAGTTGCTCACCATTCATGAATGCGCCATTAGAACTTTTCACCTCTTTGATGAATATCTTCCGCGACATGGCATCCATCAATCATTCCTCCCAAAAACTGCAAATAATGCACGCCTTTGCACTGTCCTCCCAAATCTCTGCATGTTGTCTGCTTAGTACTTTTAAGTCAAAATAACCATTTCTCTCTCCTGGATTCATCTTTGTGTTTGTCTGGCGCCTGATCTTTATGGCTGACCATTGTGAAGCAAGATATGTTTTGGAATAAAAGTATTATTTTAGAGGATAGAGGTATAGAGAAGGATATGGCAGATGCACAAAAAGGATGACACAAGATCTGCTGCAGTGGCATGTCTTCAACAACATGGATGAAGCAATGGGTGGGAAGCATATTGCAGCTTAGACTCGTGACCAGCCCATTGAAACAAAGAAACTAGCGCTGGCCTAAGTATAAGCGCAGCGTTAATTCTACTAAAGGCACAAGTGAGATGTTCGACCCAAGAGGACTGCAAATAGAAGCAATTCCTTCTAAGTTAGTGCAAAGGAAACAATGAAATACTAATATGGCAACGAAGATTCCAATTTCCGAGGTTAGCGGTATATCGGCGGTACTAGCGCAGTGTCAGCGGTACACACATGGTAACGATAGCTGCAACGGTTAGCTAGCAAGAGCAGGAACGAAGTTACTTGGGCGAAACAAAAATGTTATAACTACCGGTGGTGCAGTAGCGGTAGCGGCAACTTCCGTACGAGCGAGAACACAGATGAGAGAGAAAAAGACCCAGTGAGATCACTGGCCGCGGTCCAGTTATGAGTAGTGAAGTCGAAAGTCGTGCGGTACTTCGAGCAGTAAAGTTACCGGCGTTGAATCAATGAGCAAAGTTCGAACGGAGAAGAGTTCAAATGCAAATAGATTGTGACTAGCGAGTGTTTCAGATACTAAGTCCTAGAGAAGGGATGTAATGGGAAGTAAAAGTAACGGTGTGTATGTTCAGTCCTTTTTAACATATACGAGCGCATATGAGATAGCTATGCGAGTCCGGTAGCGAGAAAGAAAATGAAGGGTACTTAATTATGAGGCGCACAGCATGTAGCGGCCCCTTGAGATGTAAGGTAAATCCTGCCATAGGTTTAGTAACAGCAGAAGCGAGGTAACTATGCACCAATGGATTCTAGACGGAATAGGATGGGACATGAGGGCATCAGCGCGAGGATCCGGTAAGGGTTCGCGGAAGAAGGACGGTTCCACCTTAGCGGAGCGAAAAGGCTATTTCATCGCTATAAGGAAATCCTTCGGTTGCCGCCGCAGACGTTAATGAGACGCTTGTCGAAAACGGGGTTTTGTCGGTCAGCGTGACTTTTCTCGCTACACTGTCTATGAGGCAAACCATTGATAGACGGACTGGTAAAACCTGAGCAGATTCACAGGGTAACATCATGTCTGGCCAATGAAAAAATGAATGTTTTTTTGATGTGTCAAATAGAATAGAAAATTAATGCTATAATTTTTGCTATATTGATGTGACATGCGCACTGAGCATCATCTTGTCATAAAATCCATGGATCATTTGTCACTCATACAGGCTGTTCACGCTGCATCTCGGGATGCCCTAGATCGCATGAGACTATCAAAGAACGGCTCCTGGTGGACTACATTCAGACTCTTGCATCAGTGAACTCGTGAGGAAAGTAGATAGCAATAAATAACAGTACATAGTACACAATCACCAGAACTAGCATAATTCTGCTATCGACAATCACATTGTTATGTTTGGCCTTATAGAGGAAAGGCGCGTCACTCATTATCGTATAAAATTTTATGATCGAGAGAAGGGCCTGAACACTTGAAGTGAAGGCATGACAAAAGTTCAACATTGAGCTAGATTAATTAATAATGCCATAACAAAATGGAGGTTCAAAACTCCGAAGCACCAAAAATTTGACCCAATATTAGTGGTATTCAAAGTTAGAAAAGTAAAAGAGAAGATCACGTGTTTGGAAAGTTCGCCAACACTATTGAAACTCCGAATTATAGCTCCACTTTGCTTACACATTGCCATCAATACTATGCTGATAAGATCGCCAAACATGCCTTGCATATCACTTCTAAAGCAACAACTACGAGCCCTCAAAAATACACATGATGACCTTGTATTTGTTACAAGAACACCTTCTTGTGCCCCTACTATCATTTTTCCTCCTATGCATCGCCATCTACTCTTGTCCCGACAAGGCCTCCATCCTCGTCCTCCACTACCTCGTCTGGCTTGCCATCATCACTCCTTACCTTGCCTATGCTCGCCTCCTCCATCGTCGCTAACTGCGCACTCATCCAGTATCCCTTATGCTCTTACGCGCTCTTCGCGCTCCCCACGCTTCTCGCATCTCAAACGCCTCTGTCGTGTTCGATGCCTTCCTCTGTGCTTCAACACGCGCTACCCTCTGGTTCGCACAAACAACTCTCTGGCTCAAGGACTATGTTTGGTGTCATATTTCCTCTTATCTTTCCCTTTGCATTTACCTATGACTCATGTGTCACCTCATTGGCTCATACCCTTTATACCTTTGGCTCCGCACCTATGACTCCCTTTTGCACATGCATGCATTCATTGGTTCATATGCCTCTGACTCATCTATGAGCATGCGTCTTCCTATTGGCTATCTGACTTCATACTTAATCTAGCGATACTTATGTATTTGCGCTCCACTTCAATCTTACATATAAATACGCTCAGATAGCCTTTGTACTTCTTTAACTTGAATCTACTTGATCTTCGACCCTGAACTTCCTTCAATAAGCTTTTCATAAGCTTATCGTCACTATTCGAACTTTGTAGAAGCTCATCACTTCTATGTCTTTGATTGTCATCAAGAACCTCATCTCTGTGACATAGGTCATGAGACAGCACGTAGCGCCCACCTCCGACCAACACAACTAGCTCACTCCGCACTAGGAGACCAATACGCACGGGCCGCCGCTCTTGATAGAGCACCCATCGCAGACACCACTCAAGTTCCTTAGTGCCTGGCTAGGTCGCTAACAGTATTAACATGCTACTTAGAGCTCATGCAACATGCTCTTGACAAGCTTCTTGAGGATCCAGATTCTGAAGATGATTCTTCTGACAGCGGCAGATCCATCAGCATGTCGGTTTCCTCGATATGCTCGGATGCATCTTTGGACTCGCTAATGTCAGGTATCACAATGACAAGTGCCTATTCACTTGTATCCTTCCAGTCCTTGTCAGATGGGCCAGATATAGCTGGTCGGGCCTTTACGGAGTTCATAGATGCCGTTCATGCCTTGCATGATGAGGTAGAGTTCAGCCGTGTTCTTCATGCAAGACCAAAAATTAGCCGTGCCCCACAGCTACACCTGCTGCCGAAATGGGGGATGCATGCCCCTGATAAATTTTGCCGGTAACTTTGTGTATCCCCTGCTGTTTTCGACAAACTTATTGAACATATCCAGCCACATGCCATTTTCTATAACAATTCCAACAACTCACAGCTTCCTATACCTATTCAACTCGCAATTTTTCTCAATGGTGTGGGCCACTATGGAAATGCTGCCATGACAACAGATCTGGCTGAATGGGCAGGATTGTCTGTCGGCACTGTGTACAACTGTTTCAAAAGAGTCATGATCGCAATCTTGAAGCACCATGACGATGCAATCCATTTCGATCCACTCGATCGAGAAGATCAGGAGGAACAGAAAAGAGCACAGCAGTGGGTTCAAGGGAGGACATGCTGGGAATGGTGTGGTGGCTTCCTCTGTGTTGACAGCACCCCTTTCAACTTATTTCAGAAGCCTGGGTGGCATGGGGAAGGGTTTTTTGACAAAAACTCTAACTACTCTCTTACTGCTCAGGTACATTGATTTTTTCTGTTTCATTAGACAAACTTACACCTTCTGAAGGTTGTCATTCTTCCACACAATCTCCGTGTCATCGACTACGTGATTGGTGTACCTGGTAGCCTTCACCACTCAAATGTTTTTGGACAAATGAGGGTCGCTCGAAACCCAGACCATTTTTTCAGTGCAAACCAGTGGCTGTGGGCCGACTCTGCATATGCATCGCAGATATGGTGTGTGACACCATTCAAACGACCACCTGGGGGAGCATTGACGAGGGACCAGAAAACTTTCAATTATCACCTTTCTAAAGTAAGTACTACATCATCTTCATATGAGTTGTGATCTTGCAGATGGATGGCTTGGAAATATTGCTCACTTACATACTTTTAGGTTCACGTTCAGTCTGAACACTTTTTCAGTTCATTCAAGGGCAGATTTCAGAGCCTACATGAGCTTCGGTTTCTGATCCAAGGCAAGAAAGAACTGGATTACTCTAACATGTGGCTCCGCTGTTGTCTAATCTTGCACAACATGATCATTGAGATTGAGGAGGCTCTCAGCATTGCAAGTACTGGTAACAATTTTTATGAGGAACTGACTGGGCAGAGGATAAATCTGAATGAGGAGGGGGAGGAGGAGGAGGAGGGGCAGGGCGACAAGACTTATATTGGGACAGCGGGTAAGAATTTCGTAACACTTTAATGGTGTGTTTGCTTCATATGCTTCAGTAGATGTAGCAACAACATTCGCAGTAATTGAACAACAGATTACCAATGAAAATGCGATGAAGATGACATATAAAGTAGCAAACCAAGAGAACATGCAACAAGCAATGCGCAAAGATGACAACACAATACTCAGTTATAATCCAAGCTCCCACTCCATTGTGATGTG
Organism: Suillus spraguei; assembly: GCA_016800925.1. Classification (NCBI taxonomy): domain Eukaryota; kingdom Fungi; phylum Basidiomycota; class Agaricomycetes; order Boletales; family Suillaceae; genus Suillus; species Suillus spraguei. The sequence goes on along the minus strand of JABCPU010000403.1, from coordinate 21,829 downwards.
CTGAATCCTTGCTTCCTCCTCTTCTTGACGTGCATGGGTGAGCTCAAGCTCAAGCTTTGCACATTCCATTTGTTGACCCATGAGCTCATGTTTGTGTAAGTGGTCCTGCTCGGCGAGATGCATGGCATGTTCTCGTTTATCATGAGCATTGCGTACTTTAAGTTCCCTGGCCCACATGTCACTCTCAAGCTTCAATCGCTTGTAGCGATCATGCTCAGCAGACCATCGCACTTTCGCTGACTTGCTGCATCAGTGCCTGCGCAGTCTCAGAGAGCTGCTCAGTGGCAGTGGTATTGGAAGCTTGATCGTTGTTGGCACACTTATGAGATGGGGGACGAGATGAGGTAGCTTGAGGTGATGAGCTACGAGCAGATCCTCCAGACAGCTTCATAATTTGAGACATTGGACGTCCTCAAGCAGGACTCCCACCACGTGAATCAACCCGCAAACCCTTCATTGCATTGCTGGCACTGACATCAGAGTCAGAGTCATTTGGCATGGTGCTATGGTTAAAAACTGGTCTCTTGAAGTCCAAAAAAAAAGGATATTGGCCGTCAGACTGGTTGTCATGTAGAGGCTCCAGAGAGTTGAGCGATACTACATTTTGGTCAGAATAGTGTGTTGAAATCGGAGTAATGGGTGGGCAAAGGCATGGCAAGGAAGTATATGAACTGATAGAGGCAGAATCACGGACAAAACTGGGGGTTGATGATGAGGAGTGGGAGGACACCGGTGCTTGTTGCATGGGGAAGAATTGATTTGACGGTTCCATCACGACATCATCATCTACTTGTCCTGCAGTATTCTCATGGGTGGCATCAATGGGGTTAATATCTTCTTGACCACTGTCAACATCACCCGTGTTGATAATTTCCCCATCTTCAATATTGGCGTCCTCCTGTAGCTCATTTTCAGTGGGAAGTTGCACATCCCCATGGTCAGGCACATGGAAGTGTTGTAGGGCAGTGAACTCATGGTTTTGCCCAAGATCAGTGGTTGAGAACACAGTATTGTAGGCAGGATTGGTCCTCCACCAACCATGAAGGTCTGGCCACCATGGGAACTTGTTCAGTTGCGAATCTGTAAGAAATAAATGAATAAAATTACAATTGACAGATGTGCATGAGAAAAACCTACCAATGAGTGTCTTCGTCTGCGGATTTTTTTGTAGCTCCTCATGTGTCAATCAGGCGCCTGTCTGCTTGAGGGACTTGTTGAACTCATTGTATTTCTTTTGAGCCTGAAGCATCTGATCAGTAACGAAATGGTATAAATGTGTAATTCACAACAGATGCAAGATTTCAGAGTACTCATGTTCCAAACCGAGTCTGGACAGGCTTGATCAAAGCATTAGGGTTTGTCTGGAAGAGAAGCCGTGCTTCAGGGTCCTCATCGTTTGAAAATATGGCATTTGCAAGCTGTAGGTAGTATGTTTCCTTCGGAGTCCCACTCTGCTTCTTCTTCCTCCCCTGCTCTTTGGCATCCTTCACAGAATATTATATAGCTTTGGAAAGCTTTATCTAAGCATGAAATTTTATGGTATCTGTCAGAATAATACTACCTGGAATAAGTTAAACAGAACACCAGATTGTCAACACTCATTGTTTCTTAGCACTCATTTTGTGAAAAAATTCAATAGAAATCAATTTTATTCATATTAAAATACATATGTAATTACATGATATACAAAAAAGACACGGAAAGATAGTGGAGAGTGAATGGCCAGAAGGAAGAGCCAGCAAGGAACCGCCAGGAAACACCAAAGAGGGACCACCACAAAGGCCAGGGAGGAACCGCGAGGAAAGGCCAGGGAGGAACCACAAGAAAATCCAACCATGAAGGGCCAGGAGGGAACCACAAGGAAATCCAAAAGGCCAGGGAGGGACCACCACGAGGGACAAGGGAGGAACCACAAGGAAAGACACTAGTACTGAGTTCGAGAGGGTGGTGGTAGTAGCAGTGAAACAAAGTTCAAAGGAACTTGCATGAAATTTTCTGTCCTGCACAAACAATGAACAAATAATGACAAATCAATTAGTAGCAGTGAAATGAAGTTGAAAGGGACTTGTGTGAAATTTTCTGTCCTGTGCAAACATGGAACAAATAATGACAAATCAATTTCAACCACTTGCGCTGCTCACATGATTTGGGGTTAGTCACGTGCATGACCTTAGATACCATTGTAATTCACGCAATATTTGAACCAATGTATATAGCTTTGTAAGTCAAATATAAATGAGGGAATATGATATTGCTCAACAAACGGTACCTAAATACACTATCATACCTTGTCAATTGTGATGGCGCAAATTCATGACCTTGTCGGACACTCTCATAGGAATCTAAATTAGGTTAAAAATGCTAACGGCGCTTTCCACGATAAAGTCTTATATCAGTTGACAGTTCAAAAAATAAATGATGAAATATGGCATAAGTCAAGAAGTGTGACTTAACGATGCTATTGCACATTGATTGCTGTAACGGCGCACTGTCGTGATCTTGTCACGAACTCCTCATGGTAAAATGAATTTTCAGAGATTCATGGCTATGTACCGAAAACTAATATTTATTGGCGTATACATAGTCATATTCAGCCGTAGCATAATGATATCATCCTATACTTCCCACGACTACAAAGTCGAGGACTCATGAATTCACTAATCCGGGCCGTGACCATGCTCACATTTGTAAGCAATTTGGTCACATGAAATACCTAATATGGCATGAGCTTCTAAAGGACTCTTAACATAAGATTTTTTCAAGTGTGTTCCACCATTTTCAAATTTATAGGAATTCCCAAGGTTCGAGCATCCTTTATTTGTGAGATATAGGGAGCTGAACGTCGTGCTGCAGTTTTTCCGTTATATCTCGTGAGCCAGGAGTCCATCATTTGACAATAGTAGCTAATTTCTTGGTAGTGAACGGTACCCGCTTACCTCCCAGTTGATAGAGGAGAACAAAGATTCCAAGAGCTATCATACCGACTCTCAGTCCTCGTGCTAGAGCCCTCAAATAGATAATCTATATCTCGACTTCAATGGAATCATTCACAATTGCGATTAATCTCTTGAAATGCGACGAAGACTCGCGTGTTCAACTTTCATTTTAGGCTCGCATCCAAATGATGAAGATGCGCACTTCAGGATGTCCGAAGAACAAATATTCACCGCAATTTTTGCATATGTGGACCTGTTATTTGGTAAGATAAAGCCAAAGAAACTTTTCTTTATACAGTGGATGGTGTGGCTCCGCGGGCAAAGATGAATCAGCAATGAAGTCGACGGTTTCGGGCTGGTTTTACAATTACCATCACGCCCCGCGGATATCTGGTACTTTTTACATTCCCTATCCTCATTGTGCTATGTTCACATTTTCTTCAAGATTTACGCGACCTTGGTGACAAGTCATTCATGTTTGAGCTGGGTAAACCTTTCCGTCTCTTCGAACAACTGATGGGCGTCCTCCCGTCCGCAAGCATGGAACATATTCCGATAGCATATCAAGTATGTTCAGTGGCCTGTGTCATACATTAGACTAATCAACCATAGGACCTAATGTACGATCCAAATTCACCGATATTGGACTTTTACCCTCTTGAATTTGAACAAGACTTAAATGGAAAGAAGCAAGAATGGGAAGCAATCGTTAAGATTCCCTTCATTGATGAGCAGCGGCTGTTACGAGCAATGAAATGTGAGTAGCAAATTCCGCTTTTTGGTTGTAGTTCGTCATCGTCCCATGTGTGCAGCTCGAGAACATAGGTTGATCCCAGAGGAACGCCGCCGCAATGGGTTTGGAACCAGTTTCAAATCTATCTTCAGTCCTGGAGAGTCCACAGTCTATCCTTCATCGTTACCGGATTTCTTCCCTCCTATATACCGTTGCACATGTAAGATGGAATCCTTCGACCTACTAACTCTTGATGGACTCCATCTCGTCCCTGGACTATGCGAAGGTGTATGCCTCGGTGAAAAAGCCCTCGCTGGATTCCCTTTGTGGGTACATTACCCCACACAGCACAACTAGGCTTTCATGGTGTCAATGTACACGGTTCCGAAAGCCGCAACAAGTCAATGGCAGTTCACATACAAAATCCTCATGAAAACTGCAAGGTAGAGGATATCGCCCAGGAAATGGTTGGCAAACGCACTTTCATCGGTTGGCCTTTCTTGCAAGAAGGGCTGGTCACGGCCGTGTCCGATTCATTGTTCAAGTACGAGAAGTTGGTACCCGTGCCTGGTACTCCGGCGAAGGTTGTTTCCAATCCGCATTCCCACCAGAGCTTGAGCCATTGGAAGGGAAAAGCTGAGCGGATTGAGACGCTATATTCGAAGAGATGTGGAGTGATCACTGGTGACGTCGATGTCCTGGTGCACGTCCGTCCGCTGAAAGGTGCGTGCTGGTACTTTATGGACGTTTGCTCTTTACACATTCGTGCAGGTTTGAAACGCTTAGAATCAGGCGCATTGGTTAAAGACTACGAAGGACCCGAAAAAGAACTCAAACTAGCCGTCCAGATGGTCATTTCAGAAGTTGCATCCGAAGATCCCAGGTTCCTTGAAAAGGATGCTTCACCTCTGTCGGAGGAATTTCCTGACGGAACGAACATTTTCTTCCTTGGCGAACACGCGTATGGTGTGGCTGCCCAGGTGTCTTCAACTACTGACAGCGCTTTGTCTGTTGTTCTGGCAGTATGTCACAATGCCCTACCACAATTTATCTTTCTAAATGATCTCGTAGTTCTTCCTTTCAGATACAACGGAGAATAACAAGTTCAAGATTATTGTTGATAGTCGTGTTTCACAGCACTACTTGCCATCGTTCAAAGCAGCTTCCACAATCGGAATGTCACCCAGAGCGCTCTCCAAAATCACGTCAAGCTTCATGGTTCTCACCTCCGATCATCAAAAGAACAATTATTGGGAGTTTAGCGAGAAGGCAGTTGACCTCATTCGTGAATATAAAGTTGGTCCTGTCCGAATTGCATCTGAATTGGAACTCAGTTCTTTGTAGAATAAATTTCCAGAAATCTTCGCGATTCTGGACTAAGGGGCGACGGTAAGCTGTTGGATTTGCCCGACAATTCCTTGATCTCATCTCCAGGATGATAGATATGGCTCGTGCTATGGACATCTTTGACTCTCACGCTGATGCTGGGGTCAAGGAAGTAAAGTCGTGGCTCAAATCGAAGGGGGTCCGAGATCTTGAGCCAGTTTCCCTATTCTCGGACAGCATAGCGAAGGTATAGAATCGCCGTTTATCCCGAGTCACATTTCATTCAAAACTGTCTTTAGAGCACTGTCAAAGAAATTGAACAGGTTGCCGATGACATCAACAAGAACAGGTCCAAAGCTGCAATCAAGAAAGCCATTGTGAAGAATATCCCTCGTCATGCAGTTCTAAAACCATCGCACGCTATCTATCGACTCCAGAACCAGCGCTTTGCCTTGGGAGACAGGGTTACTATGGTTCAAGATTCAGGTGGAGTTCTGTTGTCTGCAAAGGGTGTTGTTGTTGGGTTGAATACAAAGTTGATGGATGTTGTGTGGGATGTGCCATTTATGTCTGGTACAATGCTTGGGGACAGGTAAGTGGAACACTTCTATAGACGGGGATGCATCAGACAAGATGGACAGGATGCATTAGCATGACAAGTAAAAGGTGCTGCAATTCCAGCAATAATGTATCAATGGAGTGCTACAGTTACAGCGCTTGATGCATCAATATGACACAAACCTGTGGGATATGATGCTGAGGATGAAGCCAACAGTACACCCAGAACTACTACTAAGTAACATAGTGAGTGAGTTATCAAGTACATCTGTGCCATTCTAGCACAGTGCCACAGGAATGACTATGAAGACAACTTGCTGAAAGAATGTGAATGAGTTAAACTAAATATTGAGAATGGGTAGGGAACAGCTGCCATTACAGACTTCAATGAATGGGTGATTCAGAAACACTGAAAGTACCAGAGGAGCCCTGAACAACATACCATGCTGCCATTGTCAAGACCACTCATGGCGTGGCACAGCCAGAGAAGGGCACAAAATCTTCGATGTTCTTGAGGATGACCTTATTGACACAAAGAAGTCATTAGAAATCAAAAAGTATTAGCAGCGATAATGTCAGAGTACTTTTCCACATCGGTTTGAAGCTCCTCGAGGGCCTTGATAACCTGGCCGACGTCTCTAGCAAAGGATAATTTTTTGACAAATTTTACTGTCCGGCTCAGATAGTATTCAGGAGATGCAGAATAGCTATCGCTTGAAGGGCAATGTAGATGGACAGGTGCGACGTTACTCGTCATTGTTTGCATGGACGTCGCTAAGATAGGCCTCATTCAAACACCACCAACATCACGTGGTGTGACAACAGTGTGACCATCTTATTTACACTTACGCGCGCATGGTGCATCCGCAGGATTGCCATAGCACTAGGGCGCGCACCTCCTGAATTTGGCAGGGAGGTCGCGCTGTACTCCCTGCCTTAGATTATTAGGTCCCTCTGGCAGTTTTGCTGCTTCGGCCCTCGCCAGGGAAGGGTTAGACGTCGTGTTGTTGGAGGCTGTCCGGTTTCCTCGGTAATAGACTTGTCCAAAGTATTCAGGCGCCCCATTTAACCGTTACCATGCAGGTATCACATCGGGGAGAGCTTAATTCCTTCAGTTCGTCACTATCTGAAGTTTATCAACGTGGAGAAAAAGGTGGTTGAGATGGGTTTCCAGAACAAGGTGCGACCGAAGAGTTCTCGAATGATGAGACACAATGATGCATTGTCGTCAGTAGCCCGGAGCTGCGATCAAGTTCAATCAATTCAAACGGGAAGGATGTGAGTGATGGTGATGATAGCAATCAGCCGAACAGGCTCTCACCTACTTCCAGACACGGACTTTGCTGGGCTTGGGCACTTCAAACTCGGTGTGGATGGTACGTACTTGATATCTTTTCCTTTCTTCAAAGTTAATGCTCCAGCTAGGTGCGCTCGGAATTCGACAAATTGTTGCTTGACCATGCGGCATCCTGCGGAGCGAAGGTGTTTGAACAAATGAGCGTGAGATCCCTCCGCTTCTCTACGACCGAGTCTTCCAGGCCCGTGGCTGCCGAATGGCTACGCTTTGTGGATGGAGAAAACGGAGAGATTTCGTTCGACTATCTTGTCGATGCATTCGCGCAGGACTGATGTCGACCAAACACTTGCGCAACCGTCATGTCAATGCATCATTGAAGAACATTGCTTTGTGGGGATACTGGACAGGAGCCGGTTCATATGGCGTGAATACCACAAGAGACGGTGCCCCCTGGTTCGAGACGCTGAGTGGTGCATATCGTGTTGTCAGCGGTAATGGTGTGTTAATGGAGCAAATGTGCACCAGACGAATCCGGCTGGGCTTGATTTATTCCTCTGCACGATGGAACGACTTCCGTTGGCGTCGTCATGAATCAAGAGATGTACAACGAGAGTCCGCGCCTTGAAAGACAATTCTATGGAAGAACGCTATAGGCTTTCTGCGGCCCTTGCCCCAGGACTAGTCGAACTCCTCGGACCCGCAAAGCTAGTACAAAAGCAGGTTGTTGGGGGACAACCTGGGGAGCTTGAGCCATTGATACGATCAGCGTCCGACTTCAGCTACTCCGCTTCGAGCTACGGAGGACCTGGCTTCCGCGTGGTCGGGGACGCTGGTGGTACGAACTTGAATGTCTCCGTTGTCTATATGATAAAACTAATCTCCCTTTGGTGTTCATTGATCCATTATTCTCCTCCGGGATACACCTCGCGATGACCTCCGGACTATCTGCGACGGTATCTATATGCGCCTCGATCCGAGGAGATTGTTCATAGGCCGATGCAGCTGCATGGCACACGAAGAGGTTTTCGTTGAGTTACACGAGGTTCGTCCATCAGTAGATGCATTTGCATTTGCTCTTCCTGATCATAGTGCCATGTGCAACGTGATCTGCATAGTTTCCAGATAGTGGTGATGAGTGCCTATCAACAAATACGATCGACGAAACTCGATATCCTGAACGACATCGACAAGGATAACTATGATCGGGCGTTCGCTGCTATTCGACCAGGTACTGCTATCATCGTATAGTATTGGCAATGTCAAAGATACTGACTGTTGTTTCCATACAGTGATCCAGGGTGCATCGGAGATGGGGAGCCGGTTGAGTGCGGAAGAGCTTCAGAACGCACTGGAGTTCTGCGGCAAGTGCTTTAACCCCACATCGCCTAACAGCCTTTCAGCGGCTTCGAAAGAAGTTCTCCCGAAGGAAGTGTTTGATGCTTCAGCCCCGCTCGTGGATCCGCAGGCCATTCAAAGCATTATCTCGAAGACTTTCAATCACACGAGTCCGAAAAGCGACGAGGAGTTGTCTGGGGCTGAGGAAGAGCTGAAGCTCGCTCTAGACCAAATCAACGGGCGAAGAGTCATGCATCCGGAGCATAATGTCAATAATATGGAGACTGAGGAAGTGAATGGATTTGTGGTGAGGTTGCAGCAAGGAAATCTCGGATTGGTGCGCGCGTAGTTGATGGATACTGGTAATCATTGCCGTGGCCGTAGATGGATTGTGTATAATCTGTGATATTTATTTACTTGAATTAGAGCCAGTAATTGTCGGACCATCTGCGGGATTCAGTTTACCTTCAGCAGTGACTAGCGACTTGGCCGGATTAAGCGTTGAATGATCTCGGAGGACTAGGACCCTGACGTACAGCTTGCGTACAGTGCACATCATCATGAGAATTAATACTGTTGCCCGCAGTTGAAGTGACTTGATCATCATGGTCAATTGACTGAAACAAGAAAACGCACTTCAAAGTATAACGTGATCACATAGGCTGACATAATCTTACCGTATGGAAGCCGGACACTCGTGCTCAACTTCAAGGTAAAATTACTATATATGTAATGGCTTCTTGCGGGACCGCGAACACCGCCAGTGCAAATCAGAAATAAAAAGGACTACAATAATACTAGGGTTACGAAACCACGACCTTGTTGGGTTATCAGGGGTCGAGGTACGAGCTCGACACTTATCAGGAATCTTCGGGATCGATGGCGCATCAATGGCGCAATATTACCGGGCATCGGCAGCATGGTTTTAGTGTTGACTGGCATATATAAGAAGGGATCTTTCTGTACGAGTACGCTATGCATTTGTCAGCGGGTTCACTGTAAAACCTGAGTTGGTATTACTTTGCAGAACGTCCGAGACTTGCATGCAACTCAACAGACCTCACTAGTAGAGCACGAGTGTCCGGGCTGTTCGGGTACATCTACTGGTTAGACAAGACATAAAACAATGGACGGGGCACTCATAAAACAATTGACGGGGCACTACAATCAATACAAGAAATTAAACAACATCAATCAATGGCAAGTCACCATTCGTCTGGCTCATCCGACTCCGAGTCATTGCCATCTGAGAACTCCCACACGACTAAACCCGCGTGATCCAACCCAACAACATTTTCATCGATGCTGGCAAGCATGATTTCGGGCTTGTCATCACGAGTGAGGCTTTCTAATTGACGCAAATGCTCGACACCTGCATATACATTAGTACTTATTGTCAAGCTATGCCAGTGACTCGGAGATGATAACATACCAAGACCGAGGCCTCCGCCCACCCCACCCATGTAGCAGGCGCCATTTCTCTCTTCATGATAAGGTAAGTCCTGGTGGTCCTTCAAAAGTGGCAAAGCAGCAAAATCTTCCTCTATGTCATCGAGCAGTTCATCATCGAGCAGTGCAATGTGACGTGGTATCTCCTCATCGATCTGAAGCATACCAAGTACATCAGGAAATTCACACATTCCTTGACGTTATGCAGACTTATTTACACTTAACTGCCTTGGTGAAATTGAATCTACTTGTCCAAAATTTTAATGTGAATGAATTCAGAAAAGAAATGTTGAGATATATTAATATACATGTTTTATTGTATTTCGCACTCAAAAAATATAAGATATGCCAGGTGAATGATGTGAGAGAGAGCAAACAAGTTTTGAGATAAGTGAGTTAAGCTGATTAAGCACGTCAAGGAATGTGTGAATTTCCTGATGTAATTGCAGATATACATCCCATACAGACTGCCTTGTAACCAATGGGCGCCTAAGTTTGTTGTAGCAGCACTGGACGCACTTGCTGAAAGGCTGTGGGACCAGGTCAAAAACAACATGAGATGGTTTGATATACACATCCTGCACATGGTCTATTGCCTCGTGTTCGACTTTAATCTATGAAAAAACGGGCTTGTCACAGGCACAGAATGAATGTGCATAATACTTCTTACCTTAAAGTCTAATGCACCAAAGTTCTCGGGCGAGTAGTAGACGAGGTTTGGTACACCATGGGGCGGAATCTTGTTTCAGTCACGTCTCTTGCGGGAGTTATTCACTCGGTCCTAATATATGTCCAATTCCCGCTGTGACCAAGGTATAAATACTCATTGAAAAAGCATCCTAAAAATAAGATTGCAAATTAGTATCAGAGTAAGACAAACTAATCAGAAAATCAGACATAAACCTGACGTGACACCATGATCCAAAAGTGTCTCGAACCCAGGTGTGAAACGGCGTCGCATTTGCGACCACATTATTTCTGGCATTACATTCTTATTCTGCATCCAGCAGTGTTGTAAGGTACCCTGGAGTGCAGGATCATGCCACTGGCATAGCATAGTATGAGCATTGGCTATTCCAAAATTCTCAGACCCAGGGTCGCTCTGAGTTACCATGGGCATATCTTAGATTGCTGTTTCAGTTGAAGAAACAATGCCAGAAAAAATAAACTTATGGTTGAGTGTGTTGAGTGTGTCAAGGTAATAGCTAAGGATGAGTTGTGGATTCCGGTTCGAGTGCCAGACTCTCATCCACATAATCCAACCTGAGAATGGCTCGATGCCAGTAAGAGACACTGGGCCAGAAATAAAGAAAGATATTGGCAAGTTACTGATTAACTTGAAGTACTTAAGGGTCATGGGCCTGCAAAGGAAGGCAAATAGGTATGGTGTATGGTTTAGCCATATTCTGAGTCCATACGGCCATCAACAGTACCTTTACTGCCTATATGGTCAAAGGAAACTTCTTGCCCTGATGCAATGCTCATGAACTTATTAGCCTCTTCAGAGGTGTACTGTACAGAACCCATCTCCACACATTAGTGATCCCTTTCATGTTTCTGTGTGTGGCTGACCAATTCTCAGTGGTAATGGTAACTCACCTCGTTCCTCTTGATGAACATCTTAATGAACCCTCTGAGGCACCAACATCTGCTGAGGACAAAGGTGACATCAGTGATGCCAAATTCTCAATGGCAATGGTATGTCTGCTTCTACCTCAATCACAATCACAATCACAATCACAATCACAATCACAATCACAATCACATCACATCCTCACTGGCAATGGTATGTCTGCTTCTACCTCAATCACAATCACATCGCACCTCGCTGGCATTCTCAGGGCGTTTCTGGTATAGGCAAAAGGACAGAGGCGACATCAGGCCGACATCAGGCTGACATCAGGCCGACATCAGGCCGACATCAGCGATGCCACAATGGACCCTCCAAAGCGCCAACATCTGCCAAGGACAGAGGTGACATCAGTCAGTGGCAATTGGCAATGGTATGTCCACTTCCACCTCAATCACAATCACATTGCACCTCACTGGCATTCTCAGGGTGTTTCTGGTACAGGCAAAGTATCTCAATTGCAATTGCATTGCATCCTCACTGCATTCTCAGGTTGCTCTACTCTCTTTAACTTCTTCTCGAGCTGCTTCACTGGAGGACAATGTGCTGGGTCTTTAGTATGTTTTCTTGATTGACAACATAGACAACTAATTTTATTCTGTTGTATTTAAGCCATTCAGCAGCTCTGTTATGCTACTATTCCCACTATTCACTCACTCATCATAGCCAACCCTAATGAAATCATCTGCCAATTTACAGAAGATGCGCTTGCTGCCAAAGACCACATCTGCGAGCGCCCATCTTGTTGCGCCAAGATCAACCAAGGTCAACCCTGCTTTTATGTTGCTATGATTGAACCTGGAAAGCCAGGATGCAATGTGTGCACAGTGTGCTATGCGTGATATGAGAAGAAGTCCGTAACTTCAAGAAAATCCACCAGTGAGTAGTATACGTTTTACTTGATGACATCTAATGACATCTGCATTAGCATCACAATATCTTTCATCAAGTGTGGCAGGACATTGTCGGCCTGATCCTCAAACAATTTGGCAGTCAGTAAATGCTGCTCAAAGGAAATGTAAGCTAATCTCTATGATATTACTCACCTGAAGATGATCCTTACCACAACAGCCAGCATCAATCCGCCTCCCGTTGTTGCAGTGCCAGACTGGACTATGGCTGCTATGGGCCCACCACCCATCCCTCATCACTGTACAACCACTGGCCCTGATGTAGCCATTCCTACATCATGGCAAGGTGCAGCTGCATTGCCAATACCATCAAGAGCCACTGGTTCAATTGGATATTCAGAACATCATGGATCATATGCTACACAGCATCATCAATGGTCACACACTTTATTTGCTGGCTCTGGCGCTCCTGGTGCTCTAGCTCAAACTATTTCGCTCAAAATTTCTGCCGTTCATGAAGTTGGGGGGCGTAAGAAATTAAGAGGTGAACCAATCGGAGTATGTTCTGTCCTATGTTCTCTTGAATGCCCGCCTAACTGTTATCTAGAATATTTGTGAGGGAAAAAGGATATTGATGCCCCAAGTCTTATTGATTTGGCTCTGGTGACAGTTATGCCTAAGTTACATGCATATGGTGGCCTCTTTTCATGGCGTAACAACGAATTTGTTGTGCAAGACTTGGGATGGGTAGATCTCTCAATGCACCAGTCGTTGGTCCCATACTTCTACTCGCAGTGTCTTCAACCCACCCAGAAAGGTTCCAAGGCCCTGATATTCAAGACAAAACAATTCACTATTATGGTAGTTGTTCCAGAGGGTCAATGGAGGGAATTTGAAAATTGGCAAGAAGATAATGAAATGGTATACTTATTCATTATGTGCTTATTGCCTATGCTAACTTACATTTAATTTTACAGACCATCAAACGTTCAAGTCATTGTACTAATGCCAAGCAGAGTTGTGCTGAGGCCAGTCGTGCCAAGGCCAGTCATGCTACCACCAAAGACACCTCATATACATACTCAGAAGACCCACTGTTTGACTTGGCGCCAAACACATCATCTGTTGCAGTCCCTTCTCTTGACACAGTCCAGTCACATGAGACCAGCTCCAACTTCATCGCACCAGATACCACTACCGCAATCTCTATCAAGGGGACACATGAACATGCGACCAGTTCTACATCTAGCACTATCTCACCGCCTCATAAATATTATTCCGCCCCCCTGGTTTCCACCCCTCTGGTACTTCTCTGCTCTCCCAATCATGATCACCTGAAGGTAGCCCTGAAGATTGGTGGAGGTGCTAACTTAAATATGAAACAGGGTATGTTGTCATTCATTAATACATGTGTTCATCACACTGACCTGGATGTCAGTCTCGAAGTTTCAGAACAAAAACATTCAGTTTTACTCCATCCACACGTGGCAGCTCAATGACCTCTTGAAGTATACCCAGTACCATTCATTTTCTGTGGACAATGCAGATTCATCAGTTGGCTATGTGTCTGTTGACATGTCCCCTGAGGGTTGCATTGGAATCGGCAGATTTAAAACTGCACACCCAGGATGGCTCACATTGATGTCGCCTCCTACCTCAGGTCTTGGATCCCAGGCGCATCATGATGTTGTCGTCAAATGTCCATTCTACAAGGTGTATCCTAAAGGCACACCTGCTAGTTTTGATTACAGAATCAGACGCTTTGCACTTGCCAACAAGTTGCCCAAGCTATTCAGGGAAGCAAATGTCTTATACTGGGCAAAAGTGCTGCTAGGTCTTGTCTATGACTTTATTGACCATGCCATGGCAGGTGCATCTTACAATGTATTAGAACTTTTTGGTCATCGCTTTCATCACTATACCAATCTCAGCTTCACAAATAGATTTGCACTGTCAACACAAGTAAATATGCCAGAACAGTGTTTGAGGTCCAATTACTATATATAGTAAATTTTACCTTGAAGTTGAGCACAAGTGTCCAGGCTTCCATATTACCGTGCTTTTACTATTCTACTGCATGGATCGGATCCCTCGTATACATGAGTTACTTTTGTATGCTCACCTATAGACAATAGTTTGGATGTATTGTGATGACCCGAATCTCTGAATGCTCACTGGCAAGGGATACTGTGCCTCCTTATGTTTTAACATCAATGTGCGACAGATAACCGGTGAAAGACCTCTCAAGAAACTTTCACTGTGACTAGTTTGCAGAACATGTCATGATTGCAACTGCAGCAGAGTCAAATCCATCGTGTTTCTCTGCGACACCACTTTGGGATGTTGAGTCAACACTCTCACCTTCATATGTACACCTCTGCAAATACTTGGATAACCACTGGGCCTCTATGAAATTTTGTGTCACTCAATTCTAAGGGTACATGCTCAGAGGTGTCAAAAACGGATGCGCATGAGCTGAAGTCGAGGATAGCTAAAGCCAAGGGGTATGAAGACATGAAGGACATTGTTGGGAGCTGGACAGGTGAGAAAGAATCTAAAAGGAGATTTTGCAGATTGTGGAAGCACATACACCATGGATATCTGCAGATGCAGGGCAGGAAGAGGTAGTAGAAGAAGAAGATATGCCACCATTGTGTGCAACACCCCCTGACCATCCCAATCCTGGGCAACCAACATCTTGGCACACTGAAATAAGGTCTATGCCCACACTCTTGACAGGCAGCAATATAGTCTCACTTACACCCACTCCTGGTGGTATGCATTGAGGCCTCTTTCACTTCATGACATTCATGTGACACTTCTATTAGCATTGAATAATTCATTAAGACAGGTTCTGGATATAAAGTACTATTGAAGTGAGACCAGAAGTATCCCATGCATTTTTTGGATTTCGATCAGTATGTAGTGCTCCTATTTTCCTCCTCGCTCATCCAGATTATTCCGCTCTGTGATGCAATCTGCACGTCAGAATACTTGCCATCACAACAGGTCACAATATTCAAATTTCTTCAGGCACAAGAAAATGTGTCACATCCTTCAAGGGTCACACTGTGACACATTATACACTTCACTCATGTGGACACCTGATGGTGCCTTCTTACAGGGGGCAATTTAAACAATCCTTCCATATGTGAATGGGATACATCAACCTGGCAGCAGGTTGGTGACCCTTGGAAGGGCCACTGGATGCCATTGCCATTAATCCTGCTGGCACCCTTATTGCCTCCGCATCTCATGACAACTATGTCCGTCTCTGGCAGCTTTCAGATCGACAAACCATTGCCATTTTCAAGCACTCATCCCCGATGACATGCATCACTTTCTCCATGGATGGCAAACACATCCTCAGTGGAGGTGAAGATATGATGATCTTGGAGTGGACAGTACCCAGTGACATCAATTCAAAGGCCTGTTTTTGTCCTTGACTGATATACCACAAATTGAACATGTTTCATATGGATCTTTGCAAATTGCAGCCAGATAAAATTAGATAAAATGCTATGGGACAATGCGCTCTTGAATGCGCAAAAGGTGTGATGACTTCCACATTTTTGCGACTGATGTTGATTTCTGCAATGCATAGGTCACTGAACTCAATCCTTCATCTCATACTGGGTACCAGTTAACACATGCAGCACTGCAGGGCTTGCGGCATTATGACGAAGCTATCGACACCTTTACAATTTTGCTGTCCAAGTTGGACGATGCTTTTGAAGCACAGATACGAGGTGAGCCATAGAACACACCTGCATCATCTCAAAATTCTATCTCATTCTGCAGATCTGCACCAGCAGTATGTCCATCCAGAGTAGAAGACACTATACAAAGAGCTGTTTGGACAGAACTTGAATATGCTCTGCTACATCTTCTTAATACCTCCATGGGCCTTTTGTGCAATCGAGCAGCACAAATAAGCACCTTCAAAACAAGTGCAAAGTACAAGGAACTTTAGTATTCACAACAAAGTGTTCAGACCTCCAAATGGAGCGCATCACAGACGTAGTGGCGATGTACTTCCGCTGCATCCTGCTATCACATAGGTGGGAAGAAATGGAGGTGGTGCCACCTGACATTCAAGACAAAGTTGTGTATGAGTTGAATGCAGTTGGTGGCATTGTGAAATTGCAATCATTCTGCAAAGTTGCTTGTGATGCTGGTATAGATGGGCATGGATGGACACATGCTGCATCAATAAGAGGAGCAACACCGAGGTTCAGGAATCAGTCAACTCCATATTCGTCTGGTACTGCCACTCAGCTCTTACCATTGTCTCTGCCTATGTGATGTCTCTCCTTCATCCCCACCCTGGTGCACTGGCCAGGAGTATTTGGAATGAGCAAGAATGGATGTTTCAAGAATTTGAATTTGTTGCTCCGAAAGTTGTCATCTTTTATTCAAAAATATTGGTCGTTATATCTCAGCAATCGCTCTCCAAACCACAAAGAGTTAGCTCCCATCATGAAGGAGTTAGAGGATACAGGACATAGATGCATGAACCCTGGTGACCTTCCATCCAGTGCGTGGGAGAAACTGCAATGGTCATTTACAGTGAGAGGAAGCAGAATGTGTTCAGGTGGCTCCTGCAGGAGATCATGGCTTGGTTGGTTACATTACTGTTCTGACTAGATTGGACAACCTTCCCAGTCCAATAGCTGTCTTCCAGCTGAATCACCTCTGACATCACCCGTCCATGCACCCTTCCATCTTTTTTCTGAAGATGATATTCACACACAAGTCTCTTCATTGCAAAATCTGTGTCTACAGCTCTAGCATTGGAAATTATATGACTAGCTTGAACAGTTAACAGCCCCTCGGTTCGCAAACTGCAGACTTCATCTGGCCTTGCATTTTGTTCCGTGTCCAACAGAAGGCAGATGGGCTTCATGATCTCTTTATCACCACTGCAGAGAGCCTGGTTCAGTTCTCATGGGCAAAGCCCATTCAGCAGACATTCCTACCTGTCCGTCCATGGGATCAAGATCTTCTCAGGGGTGCCTGACTTGCAGAGCAGCCTGATCTACCTTCACAGATGATACAAAGAGCATAGGAGATTGGAGTGAGGCTGGGTCCACAACTCCAGACTATATGATTTGAACAGGCTGGGTCCCTGGTTGATGACTCCCCAACTGTATGATTTGAACAGGTTTCCTGGTGGTTCGCCTGTTGAAGAGGAGCCTGTGTATACAAGCAGAAGCAGATCCTTAGTCTCCCATCAATGTCATACCTCGCTGGCACCTGTTTCTCTTCAGTTCCCTGTATGTGGCATGATTTTGAGAACTGAAAGACAGGAAAGTATTTATGAGGGTAAAGGATATAAGATGAGCTATGAGTTTGGTGAGAACAGGGGGATCCAGGACTTCGACCTGAGGATGGGAACCATATTTTGACACCCATTGGACTGTTTTAATGCCTGATGGAACAGTCTTTTTGTCCTGCAGGCTCTGATTCCAACACCTGCTCCTGGCATTATTATCCATAACCATAGCTAACTAGAGACAACAGGTTATGCTTCCTTGTCACGGACTACAGACACTTGATAGGTTATCCATCATGGCTCCCACGATGGATAATATGCCTGACACCTCAATATGGCATGATTCTACTCATTTTGGAGCTGTCTACTATTTGGTGCGTGCTTCACAATCCCCACACCGCATTTTTGGCCACTACTGAATTTCCCCACTACACCAAAAACATCACCCATTTTGGAATCTTCACAATATCAATTATTCCCACACCCTCATCACTGCAGCTTCACCACCACCCACAATAGGTTTCTCTTCATATATAAGTAGTAGTTTAGCATATATGTGTATAACATAACATAATAGACCGCTTTTTTGTTTATTTGTGTGCTCTCCTCCTCCAGGCCTCTTTCAACATAACCTGGGGCACAGAACACTTTCGCAATTTTGTCCCTTTGACAGAGAAGTGTCCTGGGGTATTCAAAAAATGTTTAGTAGCATATATGAACAGATTCCAGTCTTTATTTGACCCCTGAAGCGTCCTACATCAAGAAATAGCATATATTCAGCAAACTACAAAATGTGTTCCCATTTTATTATTTTTATGTAGATGGACTTGGGAAATGATCCCTAGCATACATTGAACAATAAGAATGATGTATCAGGAGCTCAGGATCATAGGAAAATATGCTGTTGTGTAGTGAATCCCCCTCTCCTGATGGTTTACCCCTGTGAAACTTTTTCCTGTAGAACAGGACCTCATGGATGTGAGGGGTTTATTCATATTCATATTTAGAGTGTATCTATCACATAGCTACCGCAGGCAACCTATAGCATTGATCTGCAGGAACAAAATTGAACAAAATCGCATTTTTGATATTTTTGATGTTTCTGACTACTCTGCCATCGCATTCATGATCCAAACTGTTCATGTATCATTAACACAATATATATACTTGCATTTAATGACAGAGATCAGCTCAAAATGGCCGGAGGTTTGAGATTGTGTCTATACTTGCTATTTTTACTGATAAGGGGCCTATAACATACACTCCAGGTGTCCGATTATTAAAGTTCGATTTTTGAAGGTATAGGCCCCTTATCAGTAAAAATAGCAAGTATAGACACAATCTCAAACCTCCGGCCCATTTTGAGCTGATCTCTGTCATTAAAAGCAAGTATATATATTGTGTTAATGATACATGAACAGTTTGGATCATGAATGCGATGGCAGAGTAGTCAGAAACATCAAAAATATCAAAAATGCGATTTTGTTCAATTTTGTTCCTGCAGATCAATGCTATAGGTTGCCTGCGGTAGCTATGTGATAGATACACTCTAAATATGAATATGAATAAACCCCTCACCATCCATGAGGTCCTGTTCTACAGGAAAAAGTTTCACAGGGGTAAACCATCAGGAGAGGGGGATTCACTACACAACAGCATCTTTTCCTATGATCCTGAGCTCCTGATACATCATTCTTATTGTTAAATGTATGCTAGGGATCATTTCCCCAAGTCCATCTACATAAAAATAATAAAATGGGAACACATTTTGTAGTTTGCTGAATATATGCTATTTCTCTTGATGTAACGCTTCAGGGTGTAAATAAAGATGGAATCTGTTCATATATGCCTAAACATTTTTTGAACACAGGACACTTCCTGTCAAAGGGACAAAATGCGAAAGTATTCTGTGCCCAGGTTATGTTGAAAGAGGCCTGGACAGGAGCAAGCACACAAATAAACACAAAAAGCGGTCTATTATGTTATATTATACACATATATGCTAAACTACTACTTATATATGAAGAGAAACCTATTGTGGCGTGGTGGTGAAGCTGCAGGAGGGTGTGGGAATAATTGATATTGTGAAGATTCCAAAATGGGTGATGTTTTTGGTGTAGTGGGGAAATTCCCACAGTAGGTGGCCAAAAATGCGGTGTGGGGATTGAAGGCACGCACCAAATAGTAGACAGCTCCAAAATGAGTAGAATCATGCCATATTGAGGTGTCAGGCATATTATCCATCGTGGGAGCCATGATGGATAACCTATCAAGTGTCTGTAGTCCGTGACAAGGAAGCATAACCTGTTGTCTCTAGTTAGCTATGGTTATGGATCATAATGACAGGATAGCCTGCAAGCTTTTACTGAGTATGTCATGCTTGACTTGGAATTTAATGGTCAGGAGGACTATGGATGGAAGTGCATAGAAGGCGGCTCGTCCGTTGCAATTTCTGCTATGCTGAACAGGATTGATCCCCATAAACCCGAGTATCGCACTACAGCCATTCGTATCGCTTTGAATCGTGTTCATGCTAAGGTGGAAGTCAAGCTCGTTACTCCTTCGGGTCAATCATCTGTGCATCAGTACGACTCAGTTTTCAACACAACTCCCTTGCCTTGCTCACAAAGCATGGATCTCGCTGATGCCGAGCTGCACCCTGCACAAAGAGATGCCTTGCGTTGTTTTGCGATACGATACATCCTGCAAGGTTGCGATCAAGTTCAAGACCCCATGGTGGATCGCAAGGTGCGGTATAACACAGGGCGGTACATCGCTCAGCGATATCCCTATCCGCACGTGTTGCTATCCGTCCCACAGCATCCACGATGATCCGAATAAGCCAGCCGTGCTCATCGCATTATATACAATGGGTCAAAATGCTCAACGTATAGGTACTCTGATTAACCGAGACTCACCTTCTGGGAGTCACGGCTCAAGGAAGTCGTATTGCGAGACCTTGCATGTTTGCATGCCAGATCTGGGATCACCTATGAATATTTGGCAGCGCAGTATGTCACACACCATGCATATGACTGGAGAAAAGATCCGCTTTCCGGTGGGGCATTTGCGATATTTGCGCTAGGGCAGTTCCGTCATCTGTACCCATACCTCACGCGTCCTGCTGACGGTAGATTGCACTTTGCGGGGAGGCCTCGAGCGCGCATCATGCATGGGTTCTGGGTGCACTTGAGTCGGCGCAACGAGCCGTCATACTCTCATTACTGAGGTTCGGACGGCGGGACTTGGCGAAGAAGGTGGAAGAACGTTGGGGACCTACGTCTGAGCTGGATTGGGTAGGACAGAAGGCCGCTTACGTGCAGGCGATGCTTGGTCGCTTGGAACCAAAGCGTGCAGCCAAGATGGAAACCCCGGAGAGCTACGACGATCCAGACGAACATCATGATGTCAAGGATGAAAAGCCTGGTGGTTCGTCCACCGACGAGTCTGGCAGTAACAAGTTATCTGTACGATCGGGAGGATGTTTCATAGTGTGATATGTCTTGTGTTAGAGTGTTCGCCTGATGCTCGAGGAGTCGATGTAGATATACTCACCATCGCAATGACTGTACTGCCGTTCAAGAATGGTCATATGATTGAACAGGTGCGGCCTCATGTAATTAATGTTAGTCGTCAAGTTATAAGTCAGGGTAAGTAATAAGGTGGTACAGGGTGTAACCTTTAAGATATAGTTGGGTAGTTGTCCAGAGAGATGCAGACGTAACCCTTAAAATATTTAATAACAAGTCCAAGGGTCGTCCGTTCTAAACTCTGAGTATGTATGTGTATCCCTTAGACTGCCATGTCAGCTCCGCCCACAAATTCAACAAATACGGGTCAACCATGCATCAGTAGCAGAACACTCCGTAGCACAATCCAACCCGCTGATGTATAGCGTGCACAGGTCGACCCTGACTTGCAAAATCACGTAGGAGTCGGAGTACCGACGCCGAAGAGAAAATTGACCATAGGCACGTCGAAGCATGTGGATAAACCCGTGATCAGGGCGAAGACCTGAAGGTCGTGGTCAGGCGATGCGAGGGTGGGAGGAAATGACATTGACTTACAGCGGCCATGCTTATGTTTATTTTGCTGAGGTCCGCGAGGGATTCGAGTATTGTGAGACAAATTATTACATCCGACAGTCCAAAGACAAAACCAAATATCTGTGTAGGTTGTTAGAACGATGGAGAACCAAAGAGATAAAGAGTGGCAAGATGCGGATTGAAGGGAAGAGAAATTCAAAACGGACCTGCAGCAATATTTACGCCCACGTCTACAATTGCCACGATCCACGCAATTGCAACCAAGAAGCCCATATTACACCGCACCATACGTACAGCAGGGTGGTTTCTACTAGTAAACAGCGAGGTTGTCGATCGAAGTAGCTGCGAGCTGATAATCACAAGCTCGGATATCAATTCAATGGTTGGAATAAC